>CM076580.1:494338054-494593054 GCA_034641835.2 Pinus albicaulis | reverse complement strand
CTACAATAAATTTTTTTCCTTGAAATAAATGTTTAAAACTTCTTTTATGCATTATGAGAGATGTGTAATTTCTTCCATGCTCAAACTCAAACTGAGACTTAAAATATTTTATCGAAGTTAACATTGATAAAATGATTGTTACTACTACAATATATGGAAATAACAATAAAAATATATTGAATATATGCAAGAACTTTTAATAGGAAGTTATTACATGAAAATAAACCTTACTTTCTCTTTTTATCAATGTTCACAACATGATACCACCTATCTAAGAATCATCTTTCATATTCTTCATCTATAGTTTTGAATATTTTCAAGAATGCACGCTTCTACAAGAAAAGTAATTTTGTTTTGGCATTTTCAAATCACTCACATTAAAATTTTTATGGTTGAAATTTCAGTCTAGCAAGTGTGACTCATCATTATGATATATATATGAAATCAAATTAAGCATTGAGAGATAAATCAGCGAGAGATGTGTGGTCATAAATGGAGAATATACTTAGTTTAGTTGAATGTTAGGAGGTCGATGATGAAAAAATGAAAAAAAAACAAATCAAGTTTTAGATGCTCACAACCAAGCTCTTATCCCAAAAGTTGAAGCCATTGGTGGGCCTCACCATTTCATTTGTTAAATATCCTTATTCTTTTGTCAATGAAATTAAAAATATTAAGTTGGGTTATTATAATATATTAGTTATATTCTATGTGGTTTCTATTTATAAAAAGGTCCCCATTAATTAAGACGTGGATATTATTATTCACATTATAGATTTCAACACAACTAATTTGGTTGGGCTATGCTTGAATTCCACCTTCTTCAAATTTCAAGGTGAATTAGATGAATATAATCGTGGAGTTTCCATGGGCTCCCCTCTCTCCCCAGTCAACAAACCTTTTCATGGAAGGATTTGATACCAAATAATTATCCTCCACGCCTTTTCATTCAAAGCTATGGAAACAATTTGTTGATAATACTTTTTCTATTTTTACCCATAGTCATGATAAGTTAGAATTATTCGAGAAAAATCTGAATAGTCAATTTGAAATTATCAAGTTTACTGCAAAGTTTGAAGGTAAAGGTAGCCTCCATTCCTTGATGTTATTATTTCCAAAATGATGATGATTCCATTTCGCACCTGGTGTTCCGTAAAATTGGCCACATAAAGAAATACCTCCATGTTGAGTCCCATCATCATCCATCACAAATATTTGATGTTTTAAACACCTTTACTACCTATGCATTAATGATTTCTAATTAAAGACACATTAATTATTTCAAAACCAACCTAATTGATGCTTTCATGTAAAATGGTTATACGAAATGGTAGGGCATCAAAGCCCATTCGAGGCCCTAGACCAAAAAGGGACCTTGTCGATCCTATCCCCAATGTTCATCTTCCTTATATATAGGGAACCATATATAGGATTTCTCACATTTTAAGAAATGATCAAGTTTTCACCTCCTTCAAACCATTAAAAACCAATTGGGCATAGTGAAGTTGGTAAAGGATCATGTGGAACTTTTTAACACGAAACGGGTATACTTAATTCCGTGCTCATTTCGTGCTCCCTATCTTGGTGAGACAAATTGATCTATTAAGTAGAGGATTAAGCAACATAAGTTTGAGATTAAAAATAGTTTGTTTCATTCCTTATCATTTTCTAAGCATGTTGAGAAAACCAAAAACCATATTTTCATTGAATACTTCAAGATCCTTGCCAAGATTGATCACTTTCATTATAGGAAGTTCAGAGAAGATATTGAGATTGGAAAACACTCTGAAAATTTGAATAGAGATGATGGTTGAAAGATTAGTAGGAACTGGATTCCTACCCTTTCATCCTATTTTTCTCTCTCTTGAATCCTGTCTCCACCCCTTCCCTTTCTTCTTTTGAATAAATATATCATTATATTTAGGTTACTATTACCTTATATATATATAATCATATTTGACTCATTTCCTTTTATTAATATATTTTCATGAATTATTCCTTTACTATTAGAATAAATATATCATTGTACTAATATCATATATTTTTTTAATGTACATTTATTAGTAAATTATTATTTAATGTTTCTAAAAATTATTTTATTTTTATAGTAACAATTAATTTGTTTTTTATATTTTCTCTTATTCTTTATATTAATTGATAATTATTTATTTATTTTTAATACTTTTAATATTTAAGCCCTTTTGAATATTTTTTTACTTTCCTACTTATGCTAATTTTTTCTCATTAATTAATGTGAATGTTTGAATATTTTTATTCATTTTTTTTCATCTTTGACCTTTAAATATTCAAAAAATGTAATGTCACTTCTCCAATTCTTATCTGACATCTCTCACCTATTTATCTCTTAAATATTTATTATATTATATATATTTGTCCCTAGGATTTACCACACTTGCTTGCTCAAAATGTTGACCATAAAACTTCTAATACGAGTCATCCAAAAATTCCTGAACAAAATATTTTCAAGAAGTAAAATGATCTATGCCATATAAGTGTCGCATCGCTTATATGGATATATATATTCCCCTTCTAACTCATTAGATATTTTGACATAATGCATTTTGTATACTATTAACTAATAGGACCATTAGATAGTGAAAAGACATATTCTTTGTGAAAACCAAAAAATAGAACTAGCGTTTTATCAAAAATCACTTACTTTTAAATATAATTTATTTATGCAACTAGGGTCTGAGGAGGATATTGTAAAATGATCAGAATCTCCATGATATTTCTATAATTGGAAATTATGGCAAAAATCATGAAATTCCATAGTGAGTTTGTATCTTCTAGCCCTAGCTTGTTCAAAATATGGGTATTCTATGAAAATATATTTGATCTACAAACTTTGAGGTTGTCAAAGTGAAAGGTTGTAAGATATTTTATTTTAAATGATTGATAACTCCACTCTGAAACATTTATTTGGAATTTGTTTCTTGAAATAGGGTGTCCTTTGAGGATAAACATATATATATATATATATATATATATATATATATATATATATATATATATATATATATAGTTGGAATATTGGATTCTTCACAAAACATCTCACAAAGAATATGAATGATTACATCCTCTTTTTCCCTTGAAAAAATATGCAAAAAGAAAAAAGAAAAGAAAAGAAGAAAACTTTTATTTTTTTCCCGAGAAGGAGTTATGATACCACTTGTAGTAAAACTTAATAGATAAAATATCAAGCCTTAATATTCAAAATTAAACTTGTTACTTCACAAACATCAAACATCCACACCATAACAAGAATGGTAATATAGAAAAGTGTTGGAATATTCAACAATATTGAGAAGCGACAGTGAATGAGTATTAAGAAATTTTAAAATATATAAATAGTACATTCAAATTTATCAACAAAAACTGAAAGGAAGCACCAACTCCATGATTTATCAGTACCAAATATTGTACAAGAGTCAATATTAATCAAATAAAGTCTACCTTCTTGGAACTTTCTCCTTTTTCCTTCACATAAGCACTTTATTTCCCAAACATGACCTTTTTAGCAATAAAACTTCCCTCAATAAATGATCCTTGAACTTAGCCTCATTATTAGCATAACTTGGCATGGAAAAACCCCAAACCAAGACTAAAACATTCAAAAAGTGTGCTAATCCTTCCGAAATAAGCCAAAAAACCTTAAACAATTGTCATAAATCCTTCCCAAGAAAGTGTCTCCAAATCAGTTCCTCCTAACTTCTTCTTTATTATGTGTGAACCTTAGAATTCCTTCTTTTATTCACTTTTTTTAATATATTTATATTTTCTTGACTTAATGACTTGTAATGTTCCTTCTTGTTCCTATTTATAGTGCATTTGGTGTCTAAAATGGTATCACGTGTCCACTAGATTGGCTAATGCAATTGGTAGAATGTATAATGAATAGTGAAAAAGTCACTTTTCTTCAACCATGAGGAGCTATAGGGAGTACCATATAGCTTTTTAAAGGTCTCAGAATAATATTTATAACCATAGACATTATGATTCCATTTTATCTAGGTAAATAAAGTAAAAAGCATTGAAATATAAGGTATCCAAATGGGGCATAAAAAATCCAAAAAGAAATATTTGAGAAATGATTTACCCTAAACCATGAGTAGTTAGAGGGAGTTTCAGATATCATCAGAAATTTCTCTAAAAAATATTTCCAACCATATATGTTATGATTCTATTTCCACTAGGTAAATGGATTGAAAACGTATTCAAATATAGAGTATCCAAATGGGGCGTCAAAAGTCCAAAAAACAATATTTCAAAATGTGTTATTTGAACATGTAACTTTGTCTTTAATTTGTACATCCTTAGATAAAAATGATAACTTATTTCAACAAGAAACATTATAGTAGAGTGGTACATCAAATACTCCTTATGGAAGATATCACTCCATAAGACATGCATGTTACAAAACAATACACTCAATATTATTATCTAAATACAAAAATACTCATGTGTATTTATACTTTATCATGAGTATTCCTAGGGTGTATGGCAACTACCCCTTATTTTTATATTATTTTCTCCTAAATACCTAGTGGGACTATAAAAAGCCTTTTCCGTATCACCCCATGATGTAAACATCACTATATGAATTTTCTTATGTAAATTAAGTGAAAATGCATGTAATGATTGAGATGGAGGAGTGGACATGGATTCATAGCTCAAAAGAGGGTACATTTCTTGTGGTGTGATTAACCGAAACCACATTATTTTTATGCATTATACCTATCCCTAAATGAATTAAAAATGGCTTGCATAGCATCAAGTGAAGTTGAATATCGGCCATCTGAGTAGAGGAGAAGCTTATTAGTTCCCTTGTTGTTGGATTTGTTGGGAAGAAGTCAACATTCAAATGATAATACATAAGGAAGGGTGATACGCAACACATAGAGAGTATGTAGAATACATAAGAGGAGACATGAAGGAAGAAGTGGAATGTGAGAATATGTGAAGGACGAAAGCACTAGCTCAATAATAGTAGGAGAGTAAAAGTCTCAATTTAGTGCTTAATAACTAGGAAATCATTCCCTGTGATTTAATTGAGGCCAATGTTTTTTTCCTGTGTTGGTTGGACAATGAAATATCAATGGGTATTTCATTCACCTAGTTATTGCTTAATAATTTGATAAACCTCTAATTTCTTGCTAAAAATATGATAAACCAGTAAGATATTATTGAATGGGGTGATAAACCATTTGGTTTCTTGTTGGAAGTTTGATAAACCACCAGGAAGGCTAAGACACTAAGGTGATTTCTAAAAATGTTTGATAACCCACTAAGTTCTTATTGAGGAAGTTGATAAAACATTGATTTATTTCCATGTAAGCTAATAACCCACTAGGAAAATGGGCTCTAGATTCTTCGAGTGATTCCCATGAAAATCTAGGTGATAAACCACCTATATAGTGAAATCATTCTTCTAGAATTGATCATAACTTAAAATAAGCCCTCGGTGAAACCCTACAATCAATTTTAGTGAAGTAGAGTGTAACTGTGGTTCTTACTGATTGAGAGAAGTTGATAAGACACTTGGATATTAGAATCCTCCTCTTTTTTTTCTTGTTTTATTGAATACTAGTTTGAAATTCCCTTAAGAAAATTACTCTTCAAAGTAATGTAACATCCCCTTTTTCTAGCACCACTTATTTTGATTGTAATGCTAACCTGGAATTACATGGATAGTTAGACATCTAATTAAAAATATGATTATCATTATTATTGATTAATTAACACAAATGAATGTTGTATATCCTTAAAGATCCTTGGTTTGAGGGAAACTTGTTAGCCATTAATTTTTATTAAAGTTTTGACCCCCTACAGACTAAAATAAAATATGTGGCTACTAGTGGTATACTATTGGGTTATACATGTTTCTTTCATATTGCGTACCTGTTGTGTGTAGTGAATAGGTATAGATGTCATAGAAAAGGGAGCAAGTGGAAAGCCACCACCTAGCATATAGAAAACATGGGATTAGATAGAGGATAAGCATGGATGTTTCACATTAGGATGTGAAGAGAAGGAAGGGATCCACTTTCATAGGAATATGATAGGAATCAAAGGAAAATTTAAAGGATATGGAACTCAATTGATAGGAGGACAAATAATGTGGGTGGAGAAGAGAGTGTAGTTATTTGGGAAATTATGGGGACTCATCGACATTTTTCTCTCAGTATAGTACATTGGTTTAAACTAAAATCAAGAGGATTTCAAGTGTAAAGTGAGATGGTATGTGTAGTGGTGAAAGTATGAAATAGAAGATCATGGGTAGATTTAGGTTTATTATTGAGTTGTAATCTGCAATTTGTGCCTGGTGACCTTAATCTTGTGCCCTATTTATCTGGGTACCAACCTCCCTGGTTGGGTTTGAGATCATGTTGTCTAATCCTATGTTTAGGCCTTATGAATTTAAGTGATTGAATGAAGCCTTAATGTAAAATACCCTAGTTCAAGAAATTCCTCAGATGTTGGATATGACCTACGTGTGGCTAAGTACAAGAAAGGTTGCATTTTTGTTGGCCTATGGTTGGGAAGAATTTTGAAATCCCTTCTTTTATATCCAACCATACCATACGGATTTAGATAAATAATCTTGAATTACGATGTTAAGCTATATATTGTAATATGTTTTATCGAAATTCATGACAATTGCTTCATCATATGCCGTTTATATAAGGGTGTATGAATTGATTGTTTAATCATGACTGACCACCTAGCTTGTGTACATTTTATGATTATGAGCTTCATTAATTATGTGGATGCAATATTTTTATTCTTTTATAGGTTGTATGATATGATCCTACTTGATGATTTGATATCACTCAGGACTGATCTATGATTTCATGAGTTTCCTCCGTCTTTATATGTTTATAAGTTAGGAAAGCCTACTTCCATATCCATAATGGTGGGATACCACTTTAGGAGTGAAATTTATATGTTGAGCATGGAAAAATTTAGGGGCTAATATTCCCAGGTGGCTAATTTTCCATGATTTTTCCAAAAACAATATTCTGTAATTTCCATTTTTCTAAAAATTATCCGCCCAAATTTTATAGTATAAAATTATTTCACCTTAAAAATCACCAAAATTTTATATAGAGATTGTATAAAATTATTAGAACTTTGAATATTTTTAAAAAAATATTGGCAAACATTTTATATATTGTGTATGATGGATTACAAGATTCTCCAAGGTTTCTAAACTTCAAGATAAATTTTGATCCTTAAAATTTTCGCTGATGTTGAGTGCATGGAATGACTTTGTGTTAGGAATTTTTTTAGACCTTTGTATGATCTTGACTTATGCATTGATTTAGGTGCTTGCGTGGTGGCCCAATATGCTTCAAATAACTTATTATGCATTGTCAATGAAATAACGTGATATTCTATCTCTCTATAATGAGATATTATTACTATTTTTTCTTGATTAAGAGGGGCTAGATGCCCTCTATGATTATTGATAATTTACAAGGTTACAAGGATTTTTACATGGTTTGAATGAATGATTGATGTGCTTATTTAATTGGTAAACTATGTGAATTCAATTGTTTGGAATTTATATGGATATCATGGATCTCTTACTGTATAATATTTTTCATCATCTTCCAAATGCATATTATATCAGTAGATTTGATAGAGTGGGCTGAGATCCATTTTTTGGGTTCATATGATGGTTATGTGTTTGAAAGATATGGAGTTATGGCCAACATCAGTTGGACCTCTTAAATTTATATTAGTAGGCATGAGGATGGATTCATATATTTATATGTTGAAAATGTTAGAATTGCAATGAAGGTTTCATTCATGTCGTGGTCATCAATTTGATTGATAATTGGTTGCGAGGAATTCTTAGCAAATCCATCGAAACTATTAAAACTTCAAGTTTAAGTATTGTAGAATTAGGCTTGTATATGAGCTCATATAACTCTGTAAATATTTATAAACATCATATTTCATCGAAGACTAGAGGATTACTCTAATTTCATGTTAATTTCCTTGTTATTCACTTAAAGATAGTAATTATTACTAATTTATGCTACATGGCCTGCACCAAGTAATATGTGTGGCCTCCTTCAAGGATCGTCCTATTGAGGGGAGGCATAGGATGCGATAAAAAATATTTCATGTTATGAAGCAAAGAAAAGTACATCCCATAGGACAGAGAGATGTATGGATGAGGGAATGGAGAAAATTATGTCCTAGGGGGCGGAGAAATGTATGTCTTGGGGAATGAAGAATGGGGAAAAGTATGTTCTTGGGGGAGATGGATATATGTCCATTATGGGGCATGCATATATGTATGTCCTAGAGGATGGATATCTTAAATGAAATATAGGACGAAAACATGGATTCGCACAAGGGATTGGGACCTAATGCGGTGGAAAATTCTATGTAGGCTACGTAAGGCTACATGGATGTAACATGGGATCTTGGAGGATGTAGATATGTGATGGGGCATTTTTTAAGCATGAAATGTGGTAGGTAGGAATGGCCTTTTTGGATGGCCAAGTGATAATATATTTAGTGACATGCGTCATGGGCATAGGGTGCCACATGGTAGAGTAATATCACCCTCACATTAACATAACTTCAGTAAGGATAAAAAAGACTGCCGATGTGAATAGTTTAATGACATGGTGGTGGAATTTGGTAACTAAATCCCACGTTATCATGGACTGTAAACCCTCGCGATGATTTTAGTGTTTAAACCAGTGGGGCCTACATATTAAGATGATGTGGTAGATTCCATGCAGGTCAAGTGATGTTACGCGGATACCACCTGCGTAGGTTGTATGTATTTATGATAATGTGGAACCTAGATGGTGTGACACGTGGCAACCAGAATCAACATTGTTAGATGGCCAAAGAGTCAATTTTTAGATGATACATGGCACTTACAAAGGATGCCACATGTCAAGGTGATGTGGGTATAGATGATGTGTATGCTAGATGGCACCATGTGGCATGTCGAGTTTTCCTAAAGATAGAGAGTGCGACGTAAAATTTTATAATTGAGAAACGAGAAAGTTATTATTCATGTCTTTTGTTTATCGCATGGGAGAGAGTGCTAGAGAGGAAAAATTTGTAGTGATTAACATAAATGATTTCATCTTGGTACATTACATATGATCAATATTGGAGGTTCATGTAAGCACAAACATATTAGCATGGGTTAATAGGCAACACCAGATGGGAAATGCCTCGGTAACTAGCACAAAGTTTACCATCTCGTTTTGTGTACTATTCCAAAATGGAAAAGACAGGAATATAGAAAATAAAATTGGAAAATGAAGTGATAAATCAACACATAAAATGAGAGTATAGAATATATCCATTATATTAAACATTATAGCAGAAATTGTATACAATATCTTAAGGAAAAAGACACTCGAGCTAGGAAAAACAAGCCTCGAAAGACCCAATACATAAAATATGAAGAACAACCTCTATACAAGAATGTCGGAGGCTAAGACAACACGATTTTTGCTGGGGTTTACTGCTGCTATAAATGAAAATACGTGGATCTGCTGATGTAGTTCTTAGAAAATGACGGGATCAACGATCTAGGCCTAGCACTATTCCAAGACAACTCAGAAAGGGTTTCTGGAAATACTCAAAATGCAGAATGTGCAAAATGTAGCCCTAGGGCAGAATAATGCTCTACAACTAGATCACTAGTAGGAGGTGGCTGATTTGATATGACAATGGATGATATCCCTCCTCACAAACCTTCTAGATGAAGGGTTTCTCTCCTCATTAGAGAACAAGGCCAAGAACTGGGGTACTTGACCTCCCACTGCAACTGCACTACAAAATAGCACATTTTCTGGAGGAGAAGGCACATGGGTGAATGTAGATTCTAGGCCTAATGCCAAATGGTGTAATAATTCTCAAGGATATTCCTTGCTAGCCTCCCTGATGAAGGGTTGCTCCCATCACTATAAAACATGCTCAGAACTTGGGTTTGTCAACCCTCCACTATTGATGCCCTGTAAAACAAAACAATCCTAAAGGAGACTATCCTGTGAATGATGGTTGAAGCTTGGTCTGATGCTAGATAGTGGAAATTATTCTCAATGAAACTCTCCTGAGTAGGCACTCGAAGTCCCCTAAGGATGAGGATGGGATTTCTGCTCATAAACACCCTTGTGCTAAACAGCACAACAGACTCCACTAAACATTTGAAGCATTAAAAAATTCATAAAAGACCAATACATATACAATACTCAAAATGCCTTTTATGGCTGCCATGCTCTTCCTTATATGATTGGTGAGCTTCCTCACCCTGGGTCCCACTCATTAAAGATGCTACTCTCATGCATACACTCCTCCTCTATGATTGCGTTGTCCTCCATTAACTCTCCACTACCTCCATGACAACGTTGTTGATTTGGTCAACTTTGACCCTATCCACGTGCTTTAGTCCCTGTTCACACCTAAAGGTGCTTTATTCAGCTGATACAATGATGCACATTCACATAAGAAGTGGTTTTATTCCTACTAAATATTTTTATGGGTCTCTCTACCCATTTATTCACCTATATTATTATCAAAAGAAAAAAAAAATATTCCAACTAGCTGAAAGCTAATTGCGAATATTACATTCCTCCCCTCCCAAATGTTGCTTGTCCTTAAGAAACTACAAGGATAGATATTGTAAAATCTCCTCTCCTCCTCCTGTATCATCCTCATTTGATAAACTCCCCTCTACACTAGATTCTCTCCAATCAATATGTATCCTAGTTTCTCCTCCCAAGTGTGCAAGTTAGCCTTTGGTGATAAAAACAAATGGATCTCATCATGAAGAAGTGGGATATCTATGGAGGAAACTACATTCTGTCTATAGGCCTTATTGAGGAATGGGATCTAAAAAATGTTGGAGACCTTAATCACCATGAGAAGCTCTAATCCCCCTGCTACTCTCCCAACAAGATGGATCACCCTGTGTGGCCCATAAAAGAGCTCGTCCATCCCATGATTCTGTAATGTAGATGGGATGTATGGTTGAACATGATAGGTCAAATTGTCCATCCCACATTGTCTCTTACTCCATGTATGATCTGTATAGATTTGATGCTGATCTTGTGCTGCAACAATTTTTTCTTCAAGAGGCCAAATGGAAACTGGACTCTCAAGGACCCACTCTTTGGTTTTATGAACCTTGCTTTCCCAAGCCATCGTACATATATAAAATAGAACATCATCACAATATGGAATCCAAATGAGAAATATACTGAGTGTCATATGAAATGCTCGATGGTAACAATGGTTCCCCAAGTGGAACCAACACAGTTTGGCTACTTGTTGCCCCCAAACATAATGTGGAAAGTATCTTCCCAACCACTTTCTTGTTGTGTCTGTCTACTCATCTACTTGGAAGTAGTAAATAGAATTCTGTGTCAACTCAATATACCCAAAATATAACAATACTTGCCCAAAGCCATACAAGAAGTGGCTATCTCCATCACTGATTTTGGTCTTAAAAAGACCATGAAGTCCAAAGAGAGGCTTGCCCTCTTATGGAGCAATGCACTATATATAAATGGAAAGAGAATGAAAATAATTTGTTAGATGATCAATAAGTACAAAGACAAAAATCTTATCATGTAAGCTAGTGATGAGGTCAATAGATGAGCTCACCCATCTCTCTCTTGGAAACGTGAGTGACTGTAACAACCTTTAAGGATGGTTGTTTTCCTCCTCTATCTCCAAGAAAAATACACATCCCCTGACATGCTCAATTCCGAAGCCACATGCTAGAATACTGCCACTCCAGCTTTTTTATCCTCCTTGCAGCTACTTTTTCTCAAGATAATATTTAATTTTATGGTGGTCAATATTTTCTTGGAAGCTATTTCTCCTCCAAAACATCCCAAGTTTGGAAAATGCATGTATCAGTTCCAACAAACCCTTACCCTATATGGAAGCATCTCCTGACTCTCAAGGGCCATAATTGTGCCATCATAAACTCCAGCATCATACAAGCCATGGAGAAACAACATACTAATTGACATATAAAATGTCATATCATTCCAACATAACCAATCTCCATACTACCACATCATGTGAGTGCCATGTCATGTTCCAAATGATAATACACCCATTGATATAGGATATGTCATGTGATGGGAAAAATCTCTCAAGAGTAACCAGTACAGCAATTCCTCATATTGCCATGTGTTATAGATCTACAAGTAGCTCACCATCCACTTGTTCATCATCCTCACCCATCCATCCAACTGTGAGTGACTCCTATCATGCTCCAATTTTGTATCCACCGAATGTAGAATACCAACATCCCCATTCTGATGACTATATTTGAACTCCATGATATGTTAAAGTGAAACCTCCTGGAGATCTCTCCATGAGGACCTCTAATAAATGAACCGGTAGAACACATAAGGTTCCAAATATGTAGTAGGAAAAAGCTTCTCTTTGAGTTGTGAGGTGCTAATCAAGAAATATCTATCATAATAATGGAAGATGTTACCCATCACAATATGTCTATCATCGACCATCTTCCTATCCAGTGATTCATAAGTGAAGCGGTCATCAAAATTCCCCAATAATAGTTGTGCCCCAAACTCATCCCTGCTCCTGAGTGACAGTGATTTTGATCTCCATGATGGTGCATCTTCTGTCTCATGGCCATACAAAATGTTGAACTCATAGTCTGGCATTGTATTGGTTAGGAATGTGTTCATCCTATCCTCTGAAAATCCACACTTCAACACAAAGTGTTGTGTGTAGCTCAACAATGAAAAATTGCGATGGATATACATCTCCTCCTTGAGAAATTCAAGGGTCGTCTGCACAGTGATAGTTTGCTGCTCCGTATCAGTAAGGTGATATAATCCTTGGTTATGAAATTTCCCTGATGGCATGTCCCCACAAATCTCAAGTTGAGGTACTAAAATAAGATGGGATTGAAATGTTTGAAAACCTTGGATAAGCGGATGCTTGGGAATATCTTTAAAAGGTGCAAGGGTTCCTTAAACCGGTGCAATGGCTCTTCCAACTGTTGGTGGTGATGATGGATGCTCCTCTACTGATGCACTATTGCTGGTATCTGCCTCCTCTTCCTCATGCATCTTTTGAACCATGCATGGGACTCCCAATGTCAAGATCTCAAGACCATATTGCAAATATGCAAGTGTTCCTTCTCCTGATGCAAGTACCTTTGCAGCTGGTGGTGGTGGAAATTTCTCCACTTTCGAGGTGATAGTGCTGACATCTTCCCTTGGCTCCTCATGTGCTTTTTCATCAATGTCGAGAAATGTCTCAATGGGAATTACCTACAGTTTTCTTCTATCAATATTCTTGATTATGCTTTGAGTAACATATTCATAAGCAGTCGCTCTTGTATGTTTCAAATGGGTGAACCACCAATCCTTGGCTTCACCCTCAAGGTGCAGCGATGCAATCTAAACTGCCTCTCTTTCTACTACTAGATGTAGCAGGAAGAATGCATCTAAATTCTTCCTCCAATCCTTGTTGTAATTTTGGATGACACATCAAATATAGGAAAAATGAATCTATTATGCCTTTTTCTTCTACTATTGCTGCAGGATGTTCGTTCTTCTTTCATTTGGATAAACTACGGGAGAGCTAGATTCTCCTTGAATGCTCTTGATTGAGATTTGTACTCTAAAATATAGTCAGTTGAAGTCTCATGATCTAAGTTTCCTCCGTCACCATGCTAATCACCTTCCTCTTCAAAGAAAGTGGACATAGTATAATATTGTGGAGCTCTTTGCATTAACGGTTTCTTCTGTTGCTGATAGGAAGTGCTTGGACCTTCCTCATTCTGAAACCTTCTTGAGGTCTCATTTTTCTTCTCCCTTCTCATTTGTTTGACCTCCTTATAGATATCTTGCATATATATAAAGATAAATGAGGACCAACTTAATCACTCCATCATTATGGATATCTTCTTCCTGCTTCTTCTTTTGGTGTCATAATATCTATTGCCCACAAGCTGAGCCAAAGATCATGCTCTGATACCACTGTAATATTCCAAAATGGAGAAGACAAGAATATAGAACACAAAAGTGGAAAATGTAGTGATACGTCAACACATAAAATGAGATCAAGTCATATAGCCATTATATTAAACGTTATAGCAGCAACTGTATACAATATATTGAGGAAAAAGGCACTCAAGATAGGAAAAACAAGCCTCTAGAGACCCAGTACATAAAATATGAAGAACAACCCCTATACAAGAATTTCAGAGGCTAATAAAGTGTAGTTTATAGTAGGGTTTAGTGTTTCTATAAATGAAAATACATGGATCTTTTGATGTAGTGCTTAGAAAGTGTAGGGATTAGAGATCTAGGCTTCCTAGCACTATTCCAAGACAACCCAGAAAGGGTTTCCGAAAATACTCAAAATGAAGAATGTGCAAAATGTATCCCTAGCACTGAATAACGCTCTGCAACTGGGTAATTGGTGGGAGGTGGATGATCTGATATGAAAATGGATAATATCCCTCCTCACAAACTTTAATGCTCCCCTCACTGGAAAATAATGACAAGAACTTGGGTACTTAACCTCCCACTGCAACTGCACTGCAAAAAATGCAATTTCTAGAGGAGACTCCACTTTGGCTAAATGAATATAATTTTCCTCATCCCAGATGGTGGAATAATGCTCAAGGATATTCCTTTCTAGCCTCATGGATGAAGGGTTTCTCCCCTCACTGGAAAACAAGCTCAGAAACTGGGTTTGTCAACCCTCCACTACTGTTTCCCTGCAAAACAACACAATCCTGAAGGAGACTACACTGTGAATGATGGATGAAGCTTGGCCTAATTCCAGATAGTGGAAATGATGCTCAATGAACCTCCCTTGAGTAGGCACTCAAATTCCCCCAAGGATGAAGGTGGGATTTCCGCTCGAAAACAACCTTGCGCTAAACAGCACAAGAGACTTTGCTAAACAGCTGAAGCGTGAAAACAGTCATAAAATACCAACACATAAACAATAATCACAATGCCTTCTATGGTTTCCATCCTCTTCCTTATATGCTTGGTGAGCTTCCTGACCGTGCGTTCCACTCATTACATATGCTACTATAATTCATACACTCCTCCTCTATAGCTGCGATGTCCTTCATTAACTGTCCACTACCTTCATGACTGTGATGTTGATTTGGTGAACTTTAACCCTGTCCACATTCTTTAGTCTCTCTTCACACCTAAAGGTGCTTTATTCAGCTGATAAAATGGTCCACATTCACTTGAGAAGTGGTTGTATTCCTACCAAAGAGATTTATCGGTCTCTCTACCCATTTATTCACATATATTATTATCAAAAGAAAAAATTAATATTCCAACGAGTAGAAAGCTAATTGGGAATATTACATTGTGCCAAATCATAATGGTATCACCTCTCACCCTAACATGATGGTGTGATTCCATTGGTAGTATTGATGTGATAGGTACTAAGTTTTCCTATGAAAAATGTGGCACAACCATGTTTTCTACTTAACAGTGCCAGGTCGCGATGCAATCAAACGTGGTGGGGATAAATTTAAATCTTAGATTTAGATTGTGCTAAAAATTATATCTTCGGAAATATCTGGACGAGCCATATGCCATGGAGACATCAATTTTGAGTTTCAAAGAGACTAGAAAGAATGGATTTTTGTGATCCCATATTCATAATAGACCTTGGAGATCAGGTTAATTTTAAAGTAACACTTTCCACAACCTAAGAATAACTGAAAGGGGTGGTAGAGAGTGTTACACTAAGTAGTACTGCGACGTTGACTTATGAGGCTTGTGTTCACTTATATCTCTTGCCTGATCTACATCATAGTGAAAAATAAAATCCACTACATTTTTAAAACTTCCACTAGATGTGATGAACACATATTTCATTAAATTTGGAAGTTTTCCGTCGATCTAGAATTTAGAAATTTTAACTAGATTAAGTTTTTCCAAAATGTGAAATTATAAAATCACCTAGTTTACTAATTTTAATGTAGATATTCACCATTTTTGGTGAAAATTTTGTCATGGTAAAGTATATAAAACAAATTTATATAAACTTGCAAAAGAAAATATTTCACATCTTAATCTTGGTTTCCTTACATTATCTCTTTTAAGATTTTTTTATGGTTTGTACTAAAAGCTAAGTTTGTTAAAGTTATCTTATGAAAATAATGTTGTGTATGTACAATTATTAACTTTATGAAAAGACTGTTTTGTATGTTATTATGATTAACTTTAATATGAAAAGAATTCTTTGTATGTTACTATTGTTAACTCGTTTAATTATAATTTTATATAGTAAATATCATGACAAGGTATGTGTTCAATTACGATTATCACTAAGACAAGCTTCGCACAATTTAAAATTCTATCGCATTTGCAACATTAGTAATGTGGTTGAAGATGAAAAACCTTATTATATCATCCACTTTATACTCAAATTTGGATTTAAATTTAAAATTATTTGTGGCACTACCAACCTTCTTGATCTTTTAACTAAACAAAATTATGATGATCTTGAAACACTTATTTTAATGTTTTTTTAGCATAACTATAAAATTCTTAAGAATTTAGAGTAATATCTTTATGGCTTATTATACACCATATTACTTGGTCTTAGTGGATGATAATAATCATTCTCACCATCATCATTACATACAATTGTAGGAAGTTTGAACCATTTTAAAGTTGACATGAGAAAATATTTTTTTACGATCAATTTAAATGTTGAATGAGAGTAGTAGTATAATTTATTTATTATTTATTATTTTTTCTTGAGTTAAAAACTAACTTAATTGAGACTAACTTGGTGAATATTAATAGATTAATATGCAAGATATATATTAAGTATAAAGTTATTTAATGAAAAATTATCATAGTAATGTGTCCAATATATACCAGCATAGATCCACCTTAAATACAGATTTAACATCAGCCTATAGGGATTAAATGTTGATTTAAATGTTGATTGAGAGTAGTAGTATAATTTATTTATTATTTATTATTTGTACTTTTTTGTTAAAAACTAAGTTAAAAACTATTGTTTTTATAGACCAAGTTTAGAAGATGTTGTTTTTAAGTGCATTATTGAATTTCATTATGCATATTTGATATGGTGAGAAGTCATGTTTGTCAAACAAAGCTTTGAAAAATTAAATATTTTATGGCACTGTCATGTCATTTGTATCACCACGTGATTACATTGAAATACTAAATAATATTATTACATTGAAATGCTAAATAATGTAAAACTCCAAAAATAATATCAAGAGAATAGTTGATATACAATAAATATTGAAAAGTGTGTCTAAATGTATATTAATAGATCCTTCAAAAAAAAATTATAGTCGAACTTACACATCCCCTCATACTAGGTTGTAGAATAAGCCTCACCTCTCGACTCAATTACTAATCATTTTAATTATCAAAATCAATCATGAATTAGAATATTAACAATGTATTACAATTCGATTATTTTCAAATCCAGGAGGAAAGAGAGAAAATTGACATAACTATTTACTACAAATTTTTAGTTTTTATTCCTGGAGTTTTTAAGGATATTATATTGAAAAGAACATATTGACATTCATCTAAAACTTAGATTCCAAGTTATATTATTTCTATTATCACTAATATTTATATTTATGTATTAAACTTGACTCGTGAATAATAGATTTTGTAAAAATATTCTTACCTATAAAGTTATTTAACAATATATGAATATTGTGTTTCTTACTATTATTAACCATTTTAAATTGACACTAACTACTTTTCCTATGTTGAGTACACATTTATTATTCTAGTACAATATTGGCACCACTTCAAAGTCTATAAGAGGAAATATTTTATAAGTCTAGTTATGTTGTTCAATGATCAAAATCATTTTTTTTTTAAATTAGAGTGAAACAAAACAACAAATTTGATTTAGATCAATTATAATAAGGAATATTAAGGAAAACTCACTTCAAACATTATTACAAATGTCTAACATTTTTTCATTAAGTGTTTAAATGGTTTATATTAAACAAAATACTAATTAGCTACTCCATTATTGTTTTAATAGACAAAGTTTAGAAGATGTTGTTTTTAATTGCATTATTGAATTTGATTATGCATATTTGATATGGTGACAAGTAATGTTGGTCAAAAAAAGCTTTGAAAATTTAAATATTTTATGGCACAATCATGTCATTTGTATCACCACATGATTACATTAAAATACTAAATAATATAAAACTCCTCCAAAAGTAGTATGAAGAAAATAATATTTTATATACAACAAATATTGAAAAGTGTCTGAGTGCATATTAAAAGATCCTTAAAAAAAAATCACATTCATGAATCATATAAACCTAATATTAAGATATTTGCCCAAGTAGGTCAAGAACATATTCTAGACCATATTTATCTATCTTGGTCTTCTTGCAATGTTCTTTTTTTGGTAGCCATGCCCAAACTATGGTATTAATTGGAATGGAGCCAAGTGTCGTTTCATCAGGATTTGGTATCCAATATTTCTCTAAAAATTTTCCATTGTATTTCCCTAAAATAGGCTTCCACCAATCAACCTCTACATGAAGATTCTCATTTTCATTTTCTCTAAATATATCTGAGATGGATTTTTCCATCCAAATCATCTCTCCTGCATCATCATTTCCTGATCTAATTAGCAACATCATTCCATTCTGAACATCAATCTTTGGATTGAATGTTGGCTTTGGCTTGTTGCATTTCGGTCCAACATATATGGGTTCATCTATTGCATTATCAAAATCTGCATCTATAATACTTGAGATTACATGGAGTGCATTATGATCAACATCAACAATGTGCCTTGTCTTCGGCTAGAAATCCTCAAAAGATGAATCACTTCCATCTATTATTCTATGATCATTATAGATTCCATCTAATGTATCAAGAACTCTTTCCCAATACACTACTTTATTTTTCCATTCTTCTGTAACAATTGGTGAATCTTCATTCTCGATAGTGTCTTTCCACATTTTTATGTATGATGTTATCCCTTCCTTTAGTTCTTTGAAATAGGAATAATTATTTTTGGAATCAAAGAAATATGAGTTCCCTATGGGAATTATAGGTCAACCTTCATCATCTATATTCCATAACTCAGTTGGTTCTGACCACTCAGTATCTCTAATGGATTCCTTGTACCTTAGTACTAGAATATCATTGAGTACAAGAAATTGGAAGTATTGAACATTAATATGTCCAACCAGTGCATTTTTTTCCCTCCTTCATATATCCATTAAGGAAAAATTTGAAGTCATAGACCTTTTCAATAAGTGTAGGTGGAAACGCTCGGTTTTCTTCAATTTTGCGATATGTATCCATCATTTCAGGTAAAGAATATATATATTTACTTTTTATGTTGGAAGACATTCTTCTGTAGGTTCCATCTATACCTTCATGGGTGTGCCCCATAGGAAATAATCCAACCTCAAGTGATGAAGACAGAAAGTGCTGATAAAAGTGATAAAAACATGAAAAGATAGTGATTCTTATTATCACTTGTTGCATTGTCCAACTGTAACAACAAATGTGGAGGAAGAGTCTTAAAATTAACATTATGGATCTTTGATCTTCCATGAGATAGAAAATCATCCTTGTAAACTTGACATTTTGAGTAAATAGAGGTGTCAAGTAATGCATTTGTAAGTGGGTTTCTTGAACTTACAATCTCATAAAGTAGATAACCATACATATGAATTTGTGGGTCTTCAAGGTCCCTTAAGCACTTTGCAAGGGATGAAATAGTAAATTGCGATCCCATATGTACAAGTGGTACGGAGAAATGACCAAAACCTCCTGCGTTATGCCCATGTGTTAGCATACCTGTCAATGACACACCTAAATTTGTTCCTATAATAGATTTTGATTTGACACGTAGCCTTGGGATTGAAGCCCTTGTTTTATCCATTTTATCATGGATAATGCTCAAATACTCCTTTGGAAACCACTCTGACATAATTCTATGGGCATAGTAGCAATATGTTCCACACATAACAATCTTGTTATGTCTGTTCAGCCTACCTCATGCCTTTTCTTCCATCTCTTTTGTAGTCACTGACTTCATTTGTGCTTTAAACACAATACATTCACTTCATTTACTAATTTTGGTGTTCTTTGAAAATTCCACATCTCGAAACTTAGTATTCCATATCTTGCTCATTGTTGACTATGATATTGATGGGTAATTGAACTTTTGAAGAGCCTCATTGATCTCTTTTAACAAATAATTTTGTGTGTAACTTGAAGGAAGAAATATTAAAGGAGAAGAGGTTCCATCTTCTTCAACTTGACGTGTTTGGTTTAGTGAAAAATCTGAATTATCCATTACAATTTCGTGCAATATTTCTATGGCTACTATGGTGTGTCCTCGTGCTTTACATGTGTTGGTGTTACCATGAATAGCTTTGATCTGTCCATTTTGGAAATATTGTTGGTAGTTATAGAATGTGCTTTGAGGAATATTATGTATTTTATACCATGCTCTCTTACAAATAATATTCCCATTAAATCTCATTTCCTTTACATTTCTATAAATAGGTGGTAGGCCATGGCCATGGCCATGGCTCCTTGACACGGTTTTGTTTGACATGAGTGAATTCAAGAAAAATTCCCTAATACCATTTTTATGTTTTTGTCTCATACCCCTTCTAGCACCTTCAGTGGTCGTCCTATCCACATGTTTAAGACGATCTTTTGTACAACATACATTTGCTACCAAAAGTCGAATTTCTTTCTCTTCATCTATATTTGTTTGACATTTTGCAATTTTTGTTGTAGCCATAACTCATTTATTCCTTTTATATGTCCTTGTTACATGCATATCCATTGATTTTATATATTTTTAAGTACAAATATTCTCATCCCATTTTTTTAAGGGATTTGTGTCTTCTATAACATCCCATAACACCATTTCCTTGGTCGGCCCCTTGAACTTTTCCTTAACCCTTAATATCACACCTTTGTTGTCCACCAACTTATTTATTGGCCATATAAGAAAAAAATTTATAGAATTATCCCCAGTTGTGCATATTTCACAATTTCCATCTATCTCTTCCAAAAAAACACCAAAGTCCATTTCTCCTAGTGTTTCACCTTCAACATTGTCATCCTCGTGGACATTAACTAGCATTCCTTTGGCAATGCACATGCTTGTTCCCATGCATTCATGTGCGAGAGATACCTTTTTACATATGAATTTAACCCTATCTTGGGGAATATTTATGGTATGATCATGACAATGAGTTTCCAAATTTGATTCTTGCCAAATCTCAAAAGATTCCAATGCACCCCCTAGTGTATGATAAATCCATGTTGGATGTGGTAGAGAAACATCATGTTTTAAAACCTTCTCAATTTTAACCACTATGCATCCTTTCTTTACCATATTTCCATGCACTTTATGCCCAAACTCTGTATTGAATATGGAGCCCTCACCAACCTTCACTCCATTTTGCAGAAGATCTACCGTTTCCCCAATAGAAAATGTAGAAGAAAAATTTACACCTATAAACGAATGTAAATAAGGTTAGTATTTACTCATAAAAATGTATTATACTCTCAATAATATTTGAACACATGCTTCAATATTTTGATTTACGTATGTTGTGCCTCAAATCCTTAATTTTCCATGGATGTATGTCCCCTTCATCAACATCCTCAATCAAATTTGGTTGAGTGACATCAATTATCAAAATTGCAACATAACATGCATTAACCCTTTCTTCGACATAATAAGTTCCAGACTCTATAGATTCAACCCTTCCTAGCCCAACAACTTGATAATTAATAAGGAGATCAACATAGTCCCCTTTTGATATATTTTCCATTGTATCTTGTACCAATTTTGTAACAATAATTAACCCATAAATTGTAATTAAAAGGATGAACCATGTAAAGTGTGATTTTATATTTTACCAAAAACACACAACTTTCAAAAAGTAATATAGATGCAACAATTCAAATAGTATGGTAGTCATATTGTATGTAATGAAACATTGTTCCCCACCATCTAATGCCTACTACCAAAAAGTAATTTACATTCAAATTACACAAAAAAACATATATGAAGACCTTGCAATTAGAGATGTAGATAGTATCATAGAATGACATATATAAGCTCATATAAAACCACCAAGCTCCTATTTAACTTCAAAAATGACACTTTTAGTATTAATGCATGTGTATGAATAATGATCGTAAGAAATGTGTAGAAGTTGAAGAACCAAAACATGGTCCATTGTAAAATCTAAGAAACTCTAAGATTTATGCTACATAAGATGTTTAAAATCCCGATGCTACATAAGATGTCTAAAAGCCCCATGAAAAGGAGAAATTGTTTTTTCACTTAGTGAGGGTGTTCAATGTTTGAACTTGATAATCAAAAGCCAAACTAGAGGTTTTCTTCCAAATAAAAGTTTTGAATGACAAATATAAGCTCATATAAAACCACCAAGTTCTTATTTAACTTCAGAAATGACACTTGTAGTCTTAATGCATGTGTATGAATAATGATCATGAGAAATTTGTAGAAGTTGAAGAACCAAAATGGTCCATTGTAAAATCTAAGAAATTCCGAGATTGATGCTACATAATATGTCTAAAATCCCCATGAAAAGGAGAAATTATATTCACTTAGAGAATATGTTTGATGTTTCAACTTGATAATAAAAAAAAACTGCAGGTTTTCTTCCAAATAAAGTTTTGGTACTGTAAATACTAGATAATTCTCATTTTTATTCTAAAAGAAAAGAAATTTCATTTTACAAAACTTTAGTTCCAATGTTAGCACTCCCTACCTATACACATTAAGGAAATATTATTGAGAATGGATACCAAGGGATGTTAACTTTAGGTCCTCGAAAAGTGTAGATTTGAGTTTTCCTAGATTTTTTTGTTGATGAGGAAGAGTCTTATCTTATGCATCCAAACATTACTGAAATTATTTTTGGAAGTTCATAACTATACAAAAAAATAGATAGAAAAACAATACATGTTAAAAAATTATGCTTGATACTTTAAAGTTGCATATATTTTCATTGGAAGCAAAATATAGTGTACCTCAATAATACATTTATTCCTAAACTTCAAAATTATACAAAGATCACATTATTATGCATGGATCAAATAATTATGATTGGATTATTGTGTTTGTGCTAAAAGGAAATCTATACCATTATCTTTCCTTCCAAATCAAGCACAAATGTAGTGCCAACAACAACATATATCTATATACAACTCTTTTGCACTGTCATTGATCTCCATAAATTGTTCCAAATTCAATAAAATGGCACATCAAAATCTATAACTCTAACCATTGTGATTATTGAGAGAACGCCACCCCTAGAGCATTGGTTGCATAAGTGTAATGGTGTCTAGAAGAAAGCTAGTAATCACTAGGTATCCTTCTTGCATAATCACAAATACATTGCCAAGAATAATTTCAGAGCACTAACCTTGGTGAGGGTGAAATCTAGATAGTTTTCCTTTTGGAACAAGAAAAAATAAATCTAGTTTATTTTATAACTCCTAACACAAATACAAGCACATTTCCAACAATAATGTTGCATTGTGAAAAAAATTCAACGGATGCAAAATTTACTTCTATCACAAATACAAACACATTTTCAACGATAACATTGCAAGATGAAGGAAATTTAACACATTATAATCTTCCTTATCTCATAAAAACATACATATTTATAATAACAACATTACATTATGAAGGAAATATAATGTGTGCTAGCTTTCCTTCTATCACAAGTAGAATCCCGTTTCGAACAAAAACACTGCACCTTAAATGAAAGCTAACAATCAATATCATTCCTTCTACTGCAAACATAAGAATATTTCTAGAAGCAATGTTACATTTTCAAATAAATCTAGCACATGCTAGATTTCTTTCTAGCACAAACACAAGCACATTTCCAACAACAATTTTGTAAGGAATTTGAAATCCACCACATGCTAAATCTGCTTCTAGCATAAATAGAAGCATGTTACTCACAAAAAATTTGAAAATTAAAAGAAATATTACACATTCTAAAGTTTCTTCTAGCACAAACAAAATCACATTGCCAAAAACAACATTGCAGGGTGGAAGATATATAACCTATGCTTCATTTACTTCTAGCACATTGCCAACAATAACATTGTAGTGAAAACGAAATCCAATGCATGATATAATTCCTTCTAGAACAAGCACAAGTACATTTCCAATAATATTAAATTGCAAAAGAAATACAATGCAGATAATATTTCATTCTAGCAAAAATACAAGCAGGTTGCCAACAACAACATTGCATTGCAAAAAAAATATATTGTAGGGTAAATGAAATCTATATCATGCTAGATTTTCTTCTATAAAAAACATAAGCATATTTCCAATCACAATATTGCAAAGTGAATTAGATCTAACATGCTATTTGTACTTTTATCTCAAACACAAACAGGTCACCCATAACAACATTGCAAGGTGAATGAAATCTAACACATGCTAGATTTCCTTCTCTCCCAAAAAAAAGCACATAAAAATATTTTAGGGTGAAAGAAACATACCACATATTATATTTGCTTCTAGAACAAACAAACATATTGTCAAAAATACCTTATGCAAGACAAAAGAAATCTAGTGTGGTAGATTTCCTTCTAGCACAAACACAAACACATAACATTGTAGAGCTTATGAATCTAGCGCATGCCAGATTTTGTTATAGCATGTACACAAACATATTACCAACAAAATTCTAGGGCAAAAGAAATCTAGCACATGCCAGATTTCCTTTTAGCACAATCAGAAGCACATTTCCAATAATATCATTGTGGTGAAGGAATATCGCGCATACTAGATTTCCTTCTAGAAAAAACAATTGAATTGCCAACAACAACATTGCAATGTGTAAGAAATCTAGTGCACACTAGATTTCCTTTTAATGCATATACAAACACATTTTCAATAAAATCATAGAAGGGTGAAAAAAATCTAATGTATGCTAGATTTATTTCTAGCACAAACACAAACACATTACAACATTTCTAGATAAAAGAAATTTATCACATGGTAGACTTACTTCTACTGCAAACAAAAGCATATTGTCAACAACCACATTGCAGTGAAAAAAAAATCTAGCGCATGCTAGATTTCTTTTGAGCCAAAATTGAAGCATGTTGGCAATAAAAACATTGCAAGGTGAAGAAAATCTAACACGTGTTAGATTTACGCATAGCAAAAACACAAGCACACAACAACATTGTAGGGTGAAAGAAATCTAGCATCTTATATTTGCTTCCAACATAAACAAAAGCATATTGCCAACAAAAGCATTGCATGGAAAAATATATCTATAAAAAATTCTGTCACAAACACAAGAACATTTCCAATAACAACATCGCAAGGTCAAAGAAATTTAATGCATGTTAGGTTTACATGTAGCACAAATACAAGCATACTACCAACAACATTTCATGCCAAAAGAAACCTAACACATGTTATATTTCCTTCTAACAAAAACACAAGCACATTTCCAAGGTGAAGGAAATATAACACGTGCTAGATTTCCTTCTACAATAAACAATCAAATTGACAACAACATTATTGTAGAGAAAAAGAAATCTAGCACAAATTCTAGCCCAAACACAAGCACATTTCCAATAACATTACCAAGGTGAAGGAAATCTAACACGTGCTAGATTTCCTTCTATCATAAACAATGAAATAGACAACAACAATATTGCAAACCAAAAGAAATCTAGCATAGTTTCTTGCCCAAACACACGCATTTTTCCAATAACAACATTGCAAGGTGAAAGAAATTTAATCAGTGTTAGCTTTACATGTAGCACAAATACAAGCATACTACCAACAACAACATTGCATGCCAAAAGAAATCTAGTGCATGCTATATTTCGTTTTAACACAAGCACAAGCACATTGCTAGTAAGAACATTCCAAGTTGAAGGAACTCTAACACATGTTAGATTTCCTTCTATCATAAACAACCAGATTACGAAAAATAAAATTGCATTGTGAAAATTCCTTCTAGCATGTCAATAAAAATATTGCAAGGTGGAAAAAATGTAAGGTGTGCTAGTGTTGGAAATATTGAGAGGGGGGTTGAATCAATATTTCTTTACAATTGTTATATCATGCCAGTTAAAATCACAAATTAAACCAAAACACAAGATGTGCAACAAGAAAATAATTTTATTAATGAATTTGAGGAATCTAAAAACCAAGTCTCCAACTTTTACAGCAAAGTCCTTAACTCCTTCAAGGCTTGAACCTTGAATGAAGACTCTAAAATTCAACTAAAAATCAAAATTCCAACCTTGTACGACAATTCCAATCCTCTACGGATCCAACTCTCTCAGTTTTCTTCAATCCCTTAAGGTGAATTCAATACTACTTCAAGCCTCCATCAAAAACATCAAATACTTCTGAAAAAGGTATCCAAGATAGGTTTGGAAAGTGCTCTCAAATCTACCTCTACAAAAAATTCATGTATGCTTCAGAAAAACTTTTATGGTTGCACCAACAAAACATTTCTTCGAGTGTTGATCTTCAACTATACTCCAAGGATGACTACTCCAACAAAACAAGTATTTAAGTGTTGGTTTTCAAAAATACTCCAAGGGTGATTTCTTCAAAAAAACAAATCTTCAAGTGTTGGTCTTCAACTATGCTTCAAGATTGACTGTTGTTTCAACAAAGGCTTGAAGAAAGCTCAATTAATGTCATGATCAATGCACTCTACTATCAACTCAAGAGATGCTCAAAGTATGTTATCATTTTCTCATTCAATGAAGGTGTCTCCTAGGCTCTTCATGTGTGCTTTAAAGAATGTCCTTCGATATACAAGGATTACTTTATTTTTGTTTCAAATATAACTTGATATGTTGATCAAGGCTCTCAAGGTATACTATTCATAATGGTAAAATTAAGAGTGATAACAAAAACATGCAATAAACCCAACACAAATATTTTTCAGCAAATGCCCATAAAACAAAAATGCTCCAATGACACCAAAATGGGAAAATTTTATTATAAGATATTGTTGGAGTACAATATAAAAAAAAATGCACACCCTGGCTTTCACAAGGCAAGCTACAAGCCTCAGGTGGATGTTTTATCAATGCCAAACTATTGCTGGAATTTTCCCACTAAAAATCTGCATTGACCTTCTGATTTTTGCACTGTTTGTTGTGTTGATACCCTGATTAGCCCCCTCCTAACTGTGAAAATTTATGAATATTACTTATGCAGAAACCCTACTGTTAAATAACGATTTACTTCTCCTACTTATACAAGTCATTAATATGAAATGTTTAGTATTAACATCGAAGTAAACAATTTAACGTCCTGCACAGATGCAGATCTAAACCGAATACATGCACATAGACAAAGTGACACACAAGATTTTCTAGACAACTATCCTCAGAAAAACCCAATGTGGGAAAACCGGTCTTCTAGCTACTGGAGGGTTTTTATTATTAAGTAGATTCTAAGTACAGCAAATCTGGGCACCTTATTTGTTAACCCGATAGAGAAAAAATTTGTAGCAATACCTTTGTTTCAAAGATGGAAAACTGGATTGATTCACACCCCCAAATGGGATTTGCAGAAGTCAGCCCTTTTCTATCTTTGCAAACCCTAGAGCAGCTCTGAAGCCCTTTGCATCAACTCTGCTAGCCTGCATGTGCCTCTGCTTAGGAGAGGCTTGTGTAACCCCAGATTGGGTTACGTTGTCCCTGCACTGTCGTAGTTAGGCCTGCGTAAACCATGATGGCCTCCTACTGCCTCTACACTGCACTTTCTGGGCCTGCATAGCACCTGCGTAGCACTGAGACCTCTACATTGTGCAGTTGTTTCTCCCTCTACACTGCTCTGAATGTTGCTTCTCTCCCTCTTGCTAACTCTTGGCTTGGGATCAAATCATCCCTCTTGCCAATACTACCCCTCGTTGCAGCTGAAACACTTCTGTAAATTCTTAGCAAACCACGCCCTAGAATTCCAGCTTAGTCTCAGTGCTCTGCCTTCATGTATGTTCTCCAACTGACCCCAAGCCTTTCCTTTATACTTTTCTCATTGGGAAACCAACAAGTGTGATCTAATCTTGATTCAATGGCTAATATTAAAAGAAAATTTGATTCGTGTGACTTAATTAATTTCCATCACATGATTAAATTGATTACCTTTAATCATTTAATTTTCCTAAGTCAGACTTAGGGTCCTTAATTAAAAAGATTAATTAATTTATTATCTCTTAAACTAGATGGAATTTCTCAAATCCATTTATGGGTCTTGGAGATCTCATATACTCTAGTCCCTCCACAAATTTTGGGAGCTAGAGCACATCCGATGCTACCCCAACACTCAAAAGTATCAACACTAACTGCTTAGAAAGTTTTGATAAATTAGACAAGGAATCCTTGTCAAAAACCTAGAAAAACTCAGAAAGGGTTTGCCCTGGTTTTGATGATCAAAAAATGGCCCCAAATTTCTTGACCCTCCTCTAATTGTAGAAAAAATATAACTCTAACTGATGTTGGAATGAATGTCCCAAAATGGCTGGAAAAATCTTCTCAATTGCACCCCGAACCAAGCCCAAGAAACCCAGCTCTCAAAATCCCCTCACAAGCCACACCACAATTGTGCCTCCACAATGATTGTCTAGTTTCTAGGTAGGATGACGTATTTTCTCCTCCAAAAAATCAGTTTGATGTTTTGTGTTGAATTCTACCCTTGCAAATCTTCCTCCTTTTTCCTAGAATTGACCAAAAATTACTTCCACAATGCTACAACTCCCAACTCCAGCTCTTCTTCCTCAACTCTCTGTGTGGCCTCCTAAATGCATCTCAGTTGCCCAAAAACCATACTACATGCATGTCCCTCTATCCAACTCCTGAAACTTATGAAGAATCCTTCCTAGGGTGGTACACAGAGTCCACTGAAGAAAGTTGGAGCTTCCTCCTTGGGAAACTCTTGTGTTGAAAAACACTATGTAACTATGCTAAACAGCTAGAGCAACACTTCAAATGTCAAATTATCAAAAGGACTAAAATTTTTCTTCCTCTCTACTATTTATAATTTATGTTCATTTCCTCCATGTGGGCCCCTCACCAAGCAATTCAAACCTCTTCCCTTGGCCATAGGATTTCTCTCTCCTCAAGGAGTGCATATTAGTTGGGGAGGTGGCCCTCACATTCCACCAAGGCAAAAATTTCAATGCCCTTGTCCTATGTTTCCTCTCCAAAATTATCTTAGGCCCCTAAAATTAGCAAAATAGAAAAATTTTGGTACTATTGACAAAATTATTTAGGAAGGGATATTACAGTTCTCCCCTCTCAAATGTTGCTTATCCCTAAGCAACTGTAAAACTAGGTGCTGCAAACTCTGCTTGTTTTCCCACGTGGCATCCTGTTAATTTCAAGTTAACATGTTGTTAGCTTAGGTTAGTTACATCATTTTCCCATTAATCCATTAGCAATCCCATTAATCATAAGTGTAACTAATGAAAGAACATAAGTAATAAAAGCTGAAGATAAGCCAAGACAGAAGAACATATGAAAATGGCTCAAGCCAAGGAAAAACCCCAAGATGAGGAAAACCATTATCAATTCTTCTTATCATTAATGTCAAATTTTTAGAAGAGAGAGAATAAAATACTTCAAAGTCAGAATTATTTTCGAATGAGAAGGTTTAATACCATTTCCCCTAGACTAGAGGATGGTTCCAACAAGGTTGAAAATCTTATGTTTGTTGTAGGCACCAATGACTTGTTTCTTCTCTGAAATTCATGTAAGACTGACTAGGGCATAAACACAGTCAACTACTACCCCATTCACAACCTTAAACACCTTTACTAGACTGCAGATTACCTTCAACCAGACCCTTCAAATGTTGGTAGCCCATAAGCCTTCTTATAGGCTTCAAAACCCACTACACAGCCTCATGATAAAGCAACCCTGAATGTGGCTTTCTTGTTGTAGGTTCTCGTCCACTAAGATAGGGTTCTTAAGCCCTGTGGCCTAGCTGTAGGTGACCCAAACTAGTGCAGATGGCTTCAAGTAGAATGACACCTTCACAACAATCCCAAACTGTTATCAAAATCACCCTTAACAGGTGTGACTTCTATCTACTTGAACTCAGACCTATGATGAAGATAAAATGCCCAAGACAAATCATAAATGTGCACAAACCAATATCATCCTTGATCCTATGGAACTCTACCCTTGAAGATGACTAAATTGAACCCAACCTTGCCTTCATCTCCTTCGTTGGAAATCACATTCTTCTACAGCTACTTCAGTGAGAAGAATGAATACCAAAGTGCCTAGGATAGGTTATTTATATCCTTCTTGGGTAGGTTGACTTGATTACTCGAGGAGGGAAATTAAAATTTTCAATTTTCAATTCTTCGTGCCTAAATAAGGTCATGCCTTATGAAATTTCATTGGAGTGAATGAATACTTTTCCTTATCTAAATTTAGTGATCTTTAGGTCAATTTTGATCCTCTCGAAAAGAGGAATTGAATGCTACAATCATCGTCCTCATAGGAGCGGTCCAAAGGGAATTTGGCTCAGGTTTCCAATTTTAACACTCCCTCTCAACTAGGGAGAATTACACCCGCCAATCCATCCATCATGAACCATCTATGAATCTCATCTCTAATTTTCTCTTCTTTACTGAAAATTGATATGAATAATAAAGAAAAATTGATCGAAAGTGAGTCACAATACCTTGCCACTCTCTATTGACAAAAGTTCGTTCGGAGGTAGAACCTCAATTGGTCCCAGATTAGTTTGTTAAATACCATACATCCTAGCATAGGGAGTACGCTAGTACACGATGCGTCCATCGGTAGTGCTATGGTCCCTATCCTCATTTCCCAAATCATTAGCCATATGAGAGGTACTTCCCATGTGTCCCAGACTTCATGGGTAGGATGATGCAAGAACATCAGCAGGGAAAGAACATATCACATCTTCCTCACAACCACTCATAGGGAATAGTGAAACCACATCCTACAAACACACATCATAATCACACATAGGGAAAGGATGAACCACTTCCTATAGTCACACATCACAATTATCCTAGGGAAAGGATGAACCACCTACTACAAGCATGCAAAAAACCGAGAGTAGGGAAAGGAAGAACCATGTTCCTACATGCATGCAAACCAATAATAGTAGGAAGAATCCTACACATGAGGAAATGATGAACCACATCCCACCGACATGTCATCCATCAATCATAGGAATGAGCATCCTACATGTGGGGAAATGATGAACCATGTCCCACCGACATGTCAACAGATGCCTATATGCATCTCTCATTGGGGTACACATAGGAGAAGGTGAACCACTCATATTGTTCATATGCCATAGAATAAGGTGAACCACTCATATTATGCATGTCATTAACTGTAGGGGAAGGTGAACCACTCACCCTGTACATAGCGCACCACTAGGGGAAGGCGAACCACTCACCCTATGGTCGCATATAGCTCAATAAGTACCCCAAGCCCCCAAAAGTTCCTAGATCTCAATTCTTCAACCAAGAATCCTTTCATATAGGGAATGGTGCCAAGTTTCTTCCTGGAAATCAAAATTGGATCAATGGGAGCCTCATAGCTCCATTTAGCAGCATACAAATGTATAGAAAACATATTGATTTATAGCAGAGACTTTGATAATACTTAGTAATCCTCTGCAACTGTTCTTACTCCTTCATACTCAGGAATACCACATCCTAAACTGGTATTTTCAGGGTGAAAAGTGTCCATCAAAAAACCTTCTCATCATGAGATATGTTTGCTCAAAAAATGTCTTACGATAGGAATGTTCTTTTTTGTACCATATGAAGAGGTATGTGAAATAATGGATTCTCATAAAATTATTTTGCAATGACGAAGTGCACAAATGGCTCACTAAAGTGATTTTCCAGTAGAGTGGCTTCATAGTAAATCATGCATTTAGCTTTAATGGAGCTCTCAAAGCAACAAAATCCAGTAATGTATCATCATTCTGCTAACCGATACAATATCAGAATATCTGAGCATCTATCAATAAATGAGGCACAGGAAAACTAGGGATCAGTGGTTTTTCCATTCATCAAGCAATGAAATACTTATAACAGACATTATTAAAACTGCGTTTTCAATAACTTCTCCCCAAGTCTTAGCCAATTTTCCTATCATACTTCATGGGTCATTGTCATCTATAAGGCTCCCTCTGAAGCCTTTATTCAGATAGATATGCATACTTTATCATTATTTTTATCTGAGTAATCCAATTATGATGGATTGTACATAGGACCCTCTGAAAGTAGGCAGATTGACCTTCTAAGAAAATAATCATTGAGCCACTAGAAACCTGTCCTATATTCAGTTATGGATCCTTCCGTGCTCATAATAAATACATAAATAATCATTCAAATGATTTTTTGACCCTGTCGGTCTGCAATAAAAGGTTGTCAGCATCAATAGCAACTTCCCCCACTTTTTCTCAACAAACCATTTGTAAATATCTCGTGCTAAAGTTAGCTTTGAAACATATGTATAAATCGTCACGTATTCCACAAAATATTCATAATGATGTTTTCCAATTTTCCAATTATATCAATGAAGAAAATACTAAGGTCTTTGAGAACTAAATCCTTCAAGTCATGGATTCTATTATATTTGGAACTGCTCTACATTTCAGAACTATAATCTATGATTCAACTCTTAACAATTTGTAGTGAAAAACTAGAAATTCCCTTCAGAACTTGGCGTATTCAACTGTCTCTGTCCATATATCTTAAATGAGATATTTTCTTGATGATATCAATAAACCAGCCTTAAGATGATAAGGTTCTATTCTTCCAGGAATTAATAAAAAAGCACTACACTATCATGACATAGATACCAAGACTCTGATTTAAACTGTCATCCCCAATATACTCCAGCATTGATATATATAAACTTGGTTAGTCATGCAGTGTTATTACTCTGTTCACTGGTTGTAAAGATGTTCATACACAACAATATAATGAACAATCCCAAATCTTTCTTAGAGATAAAATCTCCATAGACATAATCCTTAGCACATGGATGCATTCTACTGGCAAAAGGGATGCTGATCTAATCCTTGGAAATTTCAAAAAAGGCTCCCGAAATTTTTAGAAAGGTCATAATGCACATCAATTATTTTTCTGTCATCATCATGCACAACTGATCAGGATATGATACGCTGCATTGTGGAAAAATCAAGGCCCAGATATCTGATCAACACATCACATGGATCTTATCATAATTTTTATGAAAACCATACTAAGAGTGTATTCCAAGTCAGATTCTTGGTCACTGGATCTATGTATGTATATCTTTTATTAATTTAACAACAAGAATAAAATTGTTCAAAATATCTTTAAGAGGGCTAAAATTTCGCTCAATCAAATATAGATATCCTCCATAGGCTTCTTAAGTTATTCCAAATTTGTATTGAACAAAGATGCTCACATAGTTCTTGTCACCGAGCTCAGTATGCTATGTAGGCTGGCTTGTAGGCAATCACCGAAGAAGATATATGTATATATATGTGACAAAGGCTATCTCCATTACACAACACTTTTACATCTTGAATTTTCACACAATTATATGTTAGATATCACTGTAACATATGTATCAGAATTCCATACTTCGGGTTGATTGCGTTAGGTTTGCAAGCTTCAAGACTGACGCTTCTTATTAAGAAAAAATCCTAAAGAAAAAAATAATAATTTGTTGACTTCGGTAGTTGCTTTACACTTTTTCTACAACTGAGATCTAGCTGCCCTTCAAATGGAGTTGCAAAATTCTGCATAGGAAGAGTAAGTCTTCATTGTAAAGGAGGAACTGAGGTTCTATTCAACTTTGTTGTCCTCTTACTGCCTGAACCTTTCGATCTTCTTGTGGCACTTTAATCACATAATATTGTCGATATTTGTTTGGAGTGGTGCTGTAAGAGGGCCATAAGAATGAAGGTCTTAAGAAAAAGATCTGAGCCAGACCTTTCATTGACATGTAGTGTCTTGAAAGAAGGGAAATTTTACCAAAATGCTTCGTTGTTTTGTGATGAAGATCACAGAAGATGGTGAAACTTGGAGCTCGGTCTTGCAGAGATCAATTGCCTTATGATGTCTAAATGGAGCCAAAATCACTAGATACTAGTATTGTGCTTTGATTTCCTAATTGTAGGATAAGTTCACTATTTCTATAGCTCCACACATCAAAAGAATGCTCAAAGTTTTGTTGTAAAACAGAGGTTGGGATTAGCATTTTATTATTTCACTGTTACTACAATAATTCCAAAAATACTTCTTATAGTTAGCAACTACCCCATTCACAACCTTAAATACCTTTACTAGACTACAGATTACCTTCAACCAGTCCCTTCAAATGCCAGTAGCCCATAAGACTTCTTCTAGGCTTCAAAACCCACTACACAACCTCATGATAAATCATCACTGACTGTGGCTTTCTTTTTGTAGGTTCTCGGCCTCCAAGACAGGGTTCTTAAGCCTTATGGCCTAGCTGTAGGTGACCCAAACTAGTGCATATGGTTTCAAGGAGAATGACACTTTCACAAAAATCCCAAACTATCATCAAAATCACCCTTAACAGGTGTGGCTTCTATCTACTTGAACTGAGGCCTGTGATGATCATAAAATAATAGATGGAATTGATTCATCTTTTGAGTATTTATAGTTCATGGGCTTCTATATACGTTCCAATATTTGGTTGTGGCTATACAAGAATCAGACAAGTGCATGTGAGGATCTAGCAAGAGAAGAAAGGAAGCACGTAGGTGATTTGCAAATATTTGCTTCAAACACTGAGTATGGAGTAGGGATAGAACATGGTCAAAAATCATAATTTACAAAGGTTGTAGCTGATTATTTTGATGGTGCATGTGTTAAAATGGACAAGGACATTTTTGCAATAGAAATTAAGAATTATAAAAACATGGAAGAGATTGCACAACCACCTGCATTATTTAAAGATAATCTATCACACAGAAAACTGTACAAATAAACAAATAAGAAGAGAAGGCAGTGGGTGTATATCTACTTGACAGCCTTTCATGATTATCCCAACTTCATGTGGATCAAATTTGAATTCATAGAGGGGTCCTAATTACATGAAAAATTTGGAAGATTTTTTTGCAGCTTTTGAATGTTAGAAGACTGCAAAAATAATAATGATAAAATGGAAAGGAGAAAAATCACTAGTTTGTAGCCAATCTATTAAGACATAGGTAAGGTGACAAGCGAAAAGCTGTAAAATAATTCTTAGGAAATATAATGTGCTGCTACTTGGGAACACTGGAAAAATTAAGGGATTAGATGAAGAAAAACTGGTGATAGAGGAGGAAGAATGCTCAGTGTCTACTTTCACTAGTTCTGAAGGACAAGCTTGTGAATTGATAAACGAAGCTGGTGGAAATATAGAATATCTTCTTGAGATTTTTTTTAATGAACTACAATCCCAAAAGGATACTTATTTGGATAGAAACTCGCAGAGATCTATGCACACTCACGATCAACATAGTATGCCGCATTGTGCTGATGATCTCCAACTAGGATCCATTTCAGAAACATGAATCATTTTTACATTTGAAAATGAAGAAATAGTCAAAATTCCCTCCAAAAACTTGTTGTCATCCTTTGACAATTCCCTGGGAAGTGCTTTTCAACAAGATTTACATTTTATGGGAAGAGATGCGTTGAAAAGTTAAAACATATTAGACAATTGTTGAGAAAGAATGCCCATTTGTCTATCAAACTGCTCGGTTTTGAAAATTTTCATATATAATTGCTGATCTTCCTGCTGGAGATTACTATATTCACTTAGCAAAGATCATATTCACAAATGGCCTATCTAGGATGTGAGGTTTTAATTCCTTTATACAACAGGATAAGATTCTTTCTGAGCTTGACATATATGCTCGGGTTGGTTCAAACACTCCACTTGTTTTGATGGAGGAACTCTAAATCTTAAATTTGAAGCAGTCACTAGTAGCCCTATTATATGTGCCAACTACATCACAAAGGGCATTCTTTTCCTTGATTTTCCTCCTGTACTATAGCTTTAGTTGAAATGATCTGAATATGATTTCCTGCGAGATGCAATGATCTAGATAAATGACCAATATGAATTTCCACTTCAATTTGACTTGGATAGGGACAACGATGAATATATTTCTTGAGATGCAGGTGACTTGTTGAAGTTGTTGGATGTATCTTCTGATGAAAACACATTACCAAATACATATGGTGAACTTCAGCCTCCTCTTCGAAAGCACTATTTAACGATAGTGGAGTTCGTTACAGTCCCACTAAGGATGGGCAGTGAATTTTCTCAACAGAAATTAGTCAAGTTGGGTGCTATTCAAATGATTATACATCTGCTTTTTTACTATCCTTTTAACAATTCCTTGCATCATCAAGTGGAGATTTTCATAGTGTCATGCTTAGAGAACAATAATACATCTCCTATCAAGCATCTCTTTTAGGATTGTAACTTAATTGAAAGTTTTTTGGCAACAAAAAGAAATCCCATTGTTCCTGTTGATTAGAATAAGCCAACAAAAATCTTACCCAGGAAAATTTTCAACAAGAATATGGAACATTGGTCACTTTACACGGATTTCAAACAAGCTTACTCAGTTGGGAATAAATAATATCTTGATACAGTAATTATTGCAGAGAAACGATGAGTGGAATAATTGGGAAACAAATGTTCTTTCAAAATGTAATGTAGTGGGGAGCATTGTCCAGTGGACATGTAGATGATCAATAGTACACAAATGGACTATAGCTGGTGATGAAGATAATTTTTGTGCTAGAGATTCTGATAAGTCAATAATGGCCAATAACTTGATTCAAGTATTCTGATATGGAATGTTTCACAGTGAAGATGGGAAAGAATCTCGTGGAGCCATTGGTAGATAAAATGAGGATTCCTTCTTTGATGATGAGTCAACATAAGTGGTTGTCTTCTCTCTCAGAATGGGCAAAAAATAGGATGGTGTGAGGCTGAGAGAGATGATGTTCACCAATACAAATTGGTTTTCCCTTCAAGATGATAGGCATACTAATTGGTTAGTGCCGACATATCGTGTTTCATCATCTCCTAGAGTAGAGGATGGTAAAACAAACAACATAACAACATCAACTAATACTAGTGGTAATAGTAGCAGTAACGATGAAATTGTGTTAAAAGATGATGGGAATTTGGTAGATACAAAAGGAAAACCAGTTCCAAACATGAACTTAGGGCTTCCACATACATATGCATGGAAAAAAAGAGGTGACATTTCTATAAACTAGGATCTACCCTACCTTTCAATTAGATGATAGCAATAAATCATCCAATTTGATTACAAGAATCAGCAAGGGAAAAGCATAGGAAACACCTCAATAGACATCATTGTTTAGATGGCAGATTTTTCCCTTTAATCAAATCCATTTATAGTAGAATGGAAGTGTAATTTCCAGTTAATAGAAACAATATGGATTATAGCCCCTGTTGATGTGGTATTCCTCCACATATTTTCTTGTGCCTAGCGAGATGTGAATAGTTATCTCAAGCAAAAATGTATGCATGAAACTGTCTAGTTAAGGGCTTCAAATGGTGCCCCAAAATATGTGAAGTAACACCTCAAAAGTGCCCCAAATATGTGAAGTAACACTTCAAAAGATGATTCATAATAAAGAAAAGGCATAAAGAGAAAAATAAATGGCTATCAAGCCAACCTCCTCTAGATGGAGGCTGCTTAGGTAGGTCTTCAATGTGGATCAAGGCCTCATACAACATGAGGGGTAAGAGGCTCAATCAAAATAACAGTAGGAAGAACTTGGCCAGTTTAGGATCTGGAAGATTACATTTTTTATTGGAAAGGAAATGTGTCATGAGGCGAAGGATATCTTGGTAGGCCTGGGTAATGATCTCTATGATTTGTATGGCTATGTTGGATTTTCTAAGTGGATTGATTTTTTAAACAAAATAGTATCGTAGGTTTTACTAAGCATTTTGATATTGATACTCAATAAAGTAGACTCCTCATTGATAAACGGGGAAGATCTGGCAGGCATCTACATTCAGTAAGTCATTGGATTAATACTTGCATATTCAACGAGAAGCATCCTTTTTGGAGTTGTAATACATCATCGAAAATATTTCAAGCATATTTACATTGAGAAACCTGCATTATAGCTGTACATAATTCCATATGGCTCAATTTTTATGGAGGACTAGAGAGTGTCCAAATTTGAATGTGGATAGTGTGGTATTGCAATACTGATTTTGGGGTTTATCACCTTGGTTGGTATTGTAAATCATAGTTGGACTCTACCATCTTGTGACAAAGTCTAGCATGATGAAATACTGGCAAAGCTGGTTTTTCCTTTCTTTTTTGGTGAAATAAGAAAACATTGGGAATCTATGGTTAGCTTGATTTATTGATGTGGAAAATTTTTCAAAAGGGGCAGAGGTAGCCAATATAAAGTTGATACTTCTAGTATGGGATATCCTTAGTTTGATGTAGTCATTATGTGTACTTGTTTATGTTGTTTTATTTTTTTTTAAGCTCATAATTATATTCAAGGTGTATGTTGTATTGTTTGTCATCTACTTGTAGTTACTCGAAAGAAATTAATTGCATACTAAATTCTAGTGATGTAATCATATTATTAAAACTAAGTCCCCAAGGTACACAAATGATTTATTCTGACAATTTTCAAATTACAATTTTGAACTATGTGAGCCTGCCAAGTTAAAATGCATGGTATTCAAATGTCTCTTTAAATTTGGAATAATAAAATCATGGCTCTGGCTTTGACAGGATGAGTAGCTAAAACACGAATGTTAGAAATAAAATTTTACATAAAGATGTAGTGCCTGGTGGTTGATGAATTTTCCTTTGCAATCTCGACCTCTCTCTGCATAGCTTCTAAAAAAAACCCAAATTGAATAATGTTGAAAGAAAAAGGACAAATCACAGCAATAAACCATGGACAAAAAGACCCTAATTCCTCACTGTCGTCAAAGAAACAAGAGAAACTATGATATTCATGAAAATATTAACTATTCAAGCACTGGCACTGGATGTCAACTCCATCTCCATCCCAACAATGATGATTACAAACCATTCTCCTAATACTCTGCAATACAACTGATCATAGGGTCGAATCCAAATTGGGTATTTCAATGTGAACACACTAAAAAAAATAAAGGGGAAACTATGGAGAAAATGTATCCAAAATGCAGTGTAACAATGAAACTAAGTTTGGAAATTGATAGTTGAATTGTTACGTTGCTGAGAGACTGTTGTTGGGTATTTCCTGCTACAGCCGCCTATGAGCCTACGCATGCCCAAAGCTAGGGCTTCCCTTGCAGCCATGGAGGTTTTGGGCTCACCTCAAGTTCCTCCACCCCTCCTCCTTCGTTCGTTGTTGATGCATTCAACTTACTACTGGCTTCGATGACGAAGAAGAAGAAAATTGAAACAACCAAGTTTGTGAAAAAGCTAGATGATATTCTAGAAATATCTCGTCCCCTTGAGGGTCCGATCTAGGTAGCTTTGTCTCTGGTGGATCGCTCTCTCGTGGGATAGTTCACAGGTCTCTCTCCCTCCCCAAAAACCAAGGAGAACTGGGTCATCAAAAACTATACATCATTGATGAAGAACAATGTAACCTTGTATTTCTTTGGGAGAGGCAATTTTCTGTTTGAATTCATGTCAAAAGAGGATAAAGATATGATATTTCATAATGGACCTTACTTCATGGGTCCTTAGGGCCTATATCTCAATAATTCGATGCCAGATTTTGACCCAGCAGTTGATGTTCCAATTGTTGTTCCTATGTGGGTTAGGTTGCCGAATCTCCCAGTGCATTGCTGGAGCTGGGATTTGCTGAAGCACATAGGCAATGCCCTGGGCAAATTTATTGACCGAGAAAATAAAAAGGACCAATATGACTATGCCAGAATATTTTTTGAGTTATATCTATAGGTGGGCCTTCCAGAGGAAATAAAAATCAATGTCAGCAGTTCGACCCATGTGCAAAAGCTAGATTATGAGCAGCTTCCCTTCAAGTGTCGAAAATTCGATGTCTACGGTCACTTTTCTAGGGGTTGTCTGAGTAATGGAGAGGTGGAGAAAGGGAAGGAGGAGGGTTGTAACTAGGTCAAGCAGACAAATACCTCCCCTAAATCCCTAAAATTCAACATCCCAAATGGTAAAGGCCCTTAGTCAGCTTCTATTCTTCAAACCCCTCCCTCGAATGGTCAAGAAAACAAATTCGAGCCCCTAAGTTCAGCAATAAAGGACACCCAGGAGGTTGATATGCATAAGAAAGGATCCCCATACAAAGGGACCCCTTCAGGATCGAGGTAAGGAGAAAGTTCCACAGATAGATCTAAAGAAAAACATGTAGAAGTTGAGGAGGAAGAACAAGTATCGTAGGATTCAAAGGAGGAAGGAGAAATAGGGGATTCACAAACTTCGGATAGAAGATCCACAAGAGGATGTAATTTTTCCCATGAAAAGAGGTAATAGGAAACCTAAAAATATAAGCTCCAGGGCATTCAACCAACCCTTGAGAAACTCTTGTCAAAAACGCTGAAGATGACAAGAAATCAGACTCAGGGCTCCAAGGGAGCTCATCACACCCAAAAAAGTAAGTGATGAACTTGGTTGTCTCCTAGAATTGCAGGGGTATGGGGAGTAGATTTAAATAAGACGCCATAAGAAGTCTTCTAAGGATAGAAACCCCAGACATACTTCTCATTCAGGAGACTAAAATGGAGGACAAAGAATTCCTCCAAATAAGTAAGAAATTTTGGAATAAAGGTGGAGGGAAAGCAGTCATTGGGCACTCTCTAGAATATTAAAATTTTATCGATGGTCAAAGAGATCTTAAAAACTCATTGGCTGTTCTTAAAACTTCAACATCTTGACACAAAAGAGATCATTTTTCTCATAAATGTGTATGTCCCAGTAAATGCAGGGGAGAAAAAGGCATGTTGGGACTCCATCAGAAATCTGACAGGAATGGAGAATCTGGAAAATACCATCATTGCTGGTGACCTTAATCTTCCCTTGCTTTTGTCAGAGAAGTGAGGAGACAACATCGTAAGGGGTCTGATGAGGGAATGGGTGGAGGACCTCATGTAGGATGGGGACATTCTCGACATCAAGCCCTCTATTGGTAAGTACACTTGGTCAAACAAAAGAGTCAGTCTGAGGCATATTCCTGCAAGGTTAAATAGATTTCTCGTTCAAAGTTATTTTCTCCTATTAGGATTAGAGGCTAGAATGCACATTCTCCCTTGCAGTGTTTCTAATCATAAACCTATCAAACTTGAGTTACTAGCCCATCTTGATCATGTCCCTATCCCATTCATATTTAATCCTTTATGGGTCAAGGAACTAGACTTCATGCTTATGGCCAAGTAAAGTTGGAGGTAGTCAGTTAAAGGCTCCTCCTTCTATGCTTGGGAGGGAAAGCTCAGAAGAGTGAAAGTTGTTCTTAAAATTTGGGCCAAATCCCTTTCCAACACTGCAACTGAAAGAAAAAAAGTCCAAGGTAGCCTTGAGCTCCATCACTTATAGTCAAAAAATGTAGAAACTGCAAAAGAAGTTATAGACAGGGAGGCAGAATTGCAACAACAATTTCATAAGGCACGTATGGCAGAGGAAGAATATTGGAGAGAAAAATCTCGTAGTCTTTAGCTAAAAGTGGGAGATAGGAACTCCTCCTTCTTCCATAAGCAAGCCCAAGTACAGAAATGCTTCAACTCCATATCAGAAATCGAGGAAGAGACCATTACTCATAATGATATAATTAGAATTAAAAGGGCAGTTGTCTCTCATTTTAAAAATATCTATAGTTGTAATATTCCCAATTAGAAATAGCTAATTGGAAATATTAATTTTGATTAATTTTACTTTAATAAGTTAAGTTAGAAATAAAGTGGGTGAAGGGGACACTTAATCACACTTAGGATAAAAATTATTTCCTAAAGTCACTTAAGGAGCATGATTAATTGGAAGCGTGGGGCCTAGAGGCCAAGTGGTAGCACAGGAGAAAGGGATAGCATGAGCAGTGTGGGACCAAGCCAGCGCAGAGAGAGATGGACAACATGGCTCAAAGGGATAGCGCAGTTGATGATGGGGCCTAGGTGAGAGCAAGGATCTCTAAGCATAAAAAGGGAGAAGGTCTCCTCATTTCCATTAATTCTGATTGTGCATATTGTTATTTTTCTTCTGGACATTGAGCATGCTTGCTATTGAGAAAAGTCTGCACGTATTGTTTAGTACACTGGGTGTCTTCGTGTGGAGATCCCAACCTTAGCCTTGGGGGACTTCAAGTGCCTGCTCGAGTGAGGATTTTCATTGTTACTTTTCTAGGAGAGTAGTAGCAACCACAGTTGGAGCATTCACTGGAAGAGATAACTCAGTCAGTGAGAGGGAGGAGGCAGTCTTGTAAGGAGGTAGTTCCGGATTGGAGGTTTATCATGGCACTTAGCCCAGGAGAGTTGGAAAGGAGTCATCCCTTCCCTATTCCACTATTTTGGTATAGACAAAGGCCATCATTCTCAGTAGATCATTTAGGGCCAACGTTCTCAGTTGGGGATATCGTAGTGCCTCAAGGGAGTCATTTTTGAAGATCAGCCATTTTCGAAAAGCTCTCTGGGCTTTTCTGGGTATTGTGTGGAGAGACCATTCCTAGTGTTTCACAATTTTCTAAGTAGGGGAGCAGCCCCAAATAGTCCTTCCATTCCAGTAGTAGCACCAGCAGCACCAACAGCACTGGAGATTACACAGTCTTGTGACAGCAGCCATTATGGGTCATATCCTAAGAGTATTTCTACGCTTGCCTAGTGCAAGCCAAGGTTCCATCATTCTAATCACCTTTGTACTCATTTTCATTTTTCAGTATTAATAAAATGGCTCATCATTATCCATATTGGTTATTGTTCATGTGATATCTCTCTAGTTGTAGTTTGTCTTTGTTTATGTGCTTTATATTGCTGTCTATTTCTACTTGGAATATTATAGTGGTATCAGAGCTCATAGACTTGGCTCAACCTGTGGAGCAAATTGGTGATGACACTAGAGGGAAGGCAATACATATGTTACAGAGGAAGGAAGTATAGAGACCAAGTGCGGAGGTTAGAAATAACCTTTGGAAAGGGTGACTGCGTTCCAGTAGTGGACGTAGAAGAGGAGGAACCTATGGTGAAGGGTAAATATGTTGGGAAAGAGTTTGCAAAACTCCTCCTCAAATCAGTTTAGTATTTGTTAAAACAGATAGAGGAAATGGGGCAAAAGCTCATGGAAAACCCTAGACAGCATGAAACCCCAAGAGGTTTCTATACCAGAGAGGGATCACGTACATCCCATCATTTGCAGGAGCACCTCACAGTGCAGCAGATGGCATCACATACACCCCCACATTCCACGATGCCCATGTTTCTTGCAGCAGATACTGGGTCAGGAGCACAGGAGGAGCAGGAACCAACTCATCGGGGAAGGAGCATAGGAGGAGCAGGAACCAGCTCACATGAAAGATTAATTTTCCGAGTATTAGTCATATGGACAGGGGTTCATATATGCCCTCACATTTCATGACTTTGTCCAGCTCAAGCGGGACAGCAGACCCTGCAACCATCACAAGGGGAACAAGCATTCACATGATGGGGATATGCAGCACACTGTAGGCAAATTCTACCTATCGACATTTGATGGATCAACCAACAGTTCGATGAAGGATTTGGTGGAAAATTTGGATAAATATTTCCAACTTAACCAGATGGTAGAGACAGATGCCATCAAGGTGGCATCGCTGCACTTGGATGGGGAGGCCCATGATTGGTGGTTTCACGGGATGGCTACGCTGGGGCACTCAGGAGTGATGGCATATGCAGATTTTACACAACGGGTGATAGATCGGTTTGATTAGAGGGATTCAGAGGTGAAGTTTGTTGAGCTGACCAATCTAAAGCAGACCATAAGTCTAGATACTTACATTTCAAAGTTCTTGAGACTTTCCGTGATGGTGCCTAATTTATCCGTAGCTTGGATGATCTATATTTTCATCGATGGATTTGCAGAGCCTCTTCGGAAGTTAGTCATGTCAACGAGGCTAGCTACACTCCATGACGCAGTTGGGAGGACTAGGGATTTGCAGGATGCATTACCCTGGACTAGAGCTCCTTTTCCCTAGAGACCGGAATTTCAGCTAAAGGGGAGGGACATGAGGGTTCCACCTCCAAAGGGGAACCCAAGGAAATGGCCTCTGGATGATGATACCATGAGAGATCTGAGGCATAAGAGGCTATGTTTCACATGCCAGGAGCCTTGGGCACCCAGACACTCTTGTGCCTTAGGGAAGGAACATTACATTAAGGTCTTCTCCGATAGCAGCAGGGAAGAGGAGGAGTATGATAAGATAGAGGAAAGAGGCAACATTATAGTGCAGAGAGGGGATCATTTTCCACCTCCACCACTAGGAGAGGGAGGTACAACTTTTGCACCTACTAGGGGAGCCCTTGCATCCTTGCAGGGGGTTCCCAAATACTTGACACTACGTGTCCAAGGCACAGTGCGGGGACAATGTGTCTCAGTATTAATGGATAGTGGGGCCACCCACAATTTCATTGATGCCCAGCTGGTAGAGCAGAGGGCCATACCAACGGAGAGATTTGATGGATTTTTGGTACTAGTTCCAGGTGACTAGACCATGCAGTGTGTCAGGTATGTTCCAGCCTTAGCAGTGACTATGGGAATGTACACCCTGACAGATCACTTCTTCGTGGTGGAAATTTCAGACACCAACGTGATACTAGGGGTGCAGTGGTTGATCACGCTGGGGAAGGTTGTTGGGTGCAGGAATTACACTTATGGAAACTCCTCAACACTTAATTTTTCAACCCAGGCGATTCGTAAACTTAGAGACGAAGCACAGGAAATGCCAAAGATGGTATGAATCTTTCTAATGTAAATACCTACCTTATTTAAAGGAAATATTGCAGAATCAAATCAAAAGAGAAGAAGACAACTTGAACCATCAAAAATCATCTAAGACTGGAACGAGGAAGTATGCATTTGTAAGATAGAATTAAAGATAAAAGGAAATCACTCCAACTAATGGTTGTTTAATCTACTGAGTGTGTGTTTTCCCTTAGCAGAGACACTTTAGCAGTCTCGTTAGATGGGCCCTTAAACCTACTTCCTTAGAGATTTCCTTCTTGCATTAATTTGTCCTGCACTAGTGCAGGATCAGAGATTTATGTAGAAGGTATAAATAGTGTCTTTACTGAAGGCTTTTTACTTCATGCAAGGGCTCAAACTTTTCAAGGTTTAGAGCACTCAGATCTTGTGAAAAGAAACTTGTTCTTGCACTGGATCAGAGCTTCCTGCACTTAAATTTTAACCCTTAAAACAAGTGTTTAATTATTTTAAGTGCTAGTTTACTATCAAATCAAATCGCACACATAAAAGTGAATGTTTCTTATCTTAACAAAATGCAGAAATAAAGAAACAATCATTTATCCTGTCATAAAAATTTAAAGAAAGAAAGAAAATTGCGGAAAGTAGACTAAGAAACTTGTTGCATCATACCAACATGCACAAGTGTAGGTTCATTTCTCCTACTTGGACCAGATGGAAAAGCAATTAAAAAGAATTGCAAGAAAAGGAAATATCACACCAACGTGCACTGGTACAGGTTCGTTTCTCCTGCTTGTACCAGGTGGATGAAATCCAAGCTGAAATGAAGTGCAGGAAAGTAAATTGCAGGGAAAGAAAGTGTATCTACTTCACATGACGAATCCATTTTCACTCAGATGGGAATACATGTGCTGAAATTTAAATCACACTTTAATAATATAAACACAAATTACAAGAAACAAAAATTGGGGTAAATGTGTTGGGTTGGCTGGGCCCTAGCCAGCCAACGCGTTTCCCTTTTTAAGTTAAAACGCTGCCCAGTTAATTAATCAATTCGTCAACATAAAAATAGAAACACAATTTCTAAATAATGAGGCGGAAAAACCTTTTATTAATTCATTGAGGCGAATACATGCGTTGATACAATGTCCAACCCAGAATCGAGCAATAACAAAACAACTGGTTACCGCCTATCAAATTAGCTATAAAAACTCTACTCCAAAGTTATATTATCTTTAGGTCCTATTTACACTTTAAATTATATAGATTTGTTGGCCGAAGGCCAAAACAGATCGTTCAACTGATTCGTAAAAAAATGCAAAACTTAGTTTTGGCCTTCAAGATAAGACATTTTTGCAAAACTGGCTGTAGCTAACCAGCTTTCGCCCTTCACGGATTGGTCTCAGCTGCTTTTGAATCATTCGTTGTTGTGGCTGAAATGGCTCAATAGAATGTACTGATCGAGGAGGTTCGGATCTGCCGTGAAGATCTATTGTGCTGGCAATGGTGCGGGATCCGATCCTGCAATGAGATAAGCGGTCACGGTAAGTGCTCTAACTATCAAATAACCATTGGAGATATTGATACGTTACAAAAGTGATTTAAAAGTAATAAATCATGTAATAAATATTTAATTAATTATAAATTGAATTAAAACATGAAGAATAAAGGTTTATATGAAATATGTCACCGTGCTTGGACTGGTGCAAGATGAGGGTGCATAAAGGAGGTGAAACAGAGGTAAATGGTTACAATTTAGGAAGGGAAAATGGTAAAAGAATAGAAAATTAGGGGGTTAACATCCTCCCATCCCCAATATTTTGTGTGTCCTCACACAAATCTTTACCTCTGAAAAAAAACTTCAAAACTTTGAGCGTTCCAGCTCACTCCTTCTCTGGCATAATATCATTAGTCTGTAATGTTTCAGACTTCTTCTTTTTGTTTTTCTTCAATTTTTTTCATCAGCTTTTTAAGTCGTTTGAAACATTGTGAAGCATGGTACTTCCATACCCTAACTTCTCCTTTATTTATCTGGATTTTCGCCGTGAATTTTCCTTTATTCTATTCTTTTTCCTCTTGCGCTTTAGCTACGAGCTACTCTAATTTCTGTACTTGAAGCTCTAGCTCGACTATTCGAACAATAGGGGCTATCAAGTCTTCTTCCTTTTCTATCCTGACAAGGGCTATATTTTCTTCAGGGACGTTAGTATCCCTCATGACTTCAGTAAATACTTCTTCTTGCTCTGCTGGTTATTCTTCTTCTTCTTTCTCTTCCGGTTCTTCTTCTTCTTTTACCTCTTCCTGTTCTTCTTCTTCTTTCACTTCTTCCAATTCTTCTTATTCTTCTACTTGTTTCAGTTCTTCTTCTTCTTCTTTCTCTTCCGGTTCTTCTTGCACTGGTGCAGGTGGGTATTCAACGTTCTGTGCGGACTGTGATTCTGCACCAGGGTCTTCATTCTTTTTCTGGGCCTTCATAAAATCGGCCAACAGAGTGTCATCTTCAATTTCCACAAATTTCATTGCATCCGCAAGGACTGAAAACAAATCATCTTTTTTGAGGTCTATTCATGTACTGGTGGCGTCAGAAGAGTTTCTTCAACAGGTGTATCCATTTTCTTTTGTTTCTTTGGAGATGGGCCTTTTTCTTTTGTTGATTTCCCGAGTATTTTCCTTCTTTCAATAGTGCAAGAAGGACTTCTCTTTACACTTGGACCCTTGCTTGTGCTGGGAGGGCTCTCTGTTTTCTTTTTAGCAGCTGTCTTCTTTCCTACAGAGGGATTTTTATCTAGCTGCTTCAACAACTCCTTCTAGGTCATGCCCTTAATTTCCAATTGTTTTTGGACCAAGTTTTTGATTACGCCGTGGTGATATAATTTCTTGTCGTCCTGATCCGCCTGTGCACCCTACACACTCTTGGCCATATTTTCTAAACTCTTAAGAAAAAAATAAGTGAAATCCATCCTCCACCAGACGTGTCGGCCAGGTTCGAAGTGTTGCAACATCCTGAAATGATACACAAAGGTGAGGGAGTACCATCCCTCACAAGTCACGAATTTTTGGAGGATGAAAAGGAGGTCCCACCACTGTCCCAGCAGGGTGCTGCACGGAACTCCTTTCTTCCAGTCTACCTTCATGTCCTTATAAATGATGAAACGTTGGGAGCACTTCCTCTCGAGCTTCTGATTTTTGAAGTATTGCACACTAGTTTTTTGCAAGCCCGTCACTGCTGCTATCGATTTTTCCGTGACTTTAAATTTCAGGGGCCCAATCTTTACATAGCCATTTTTAAAACTCTTTGCAAATTGTAGGGATACTTCAATGTTATTCCCATCAAATTTATGCAAAAACTGAAGAAAGCGTGAGTCTTGCAATAGTGAAAGACTATTGCGAAACTCAACGGTCTGATCTACCTCACTGAGGGACGAAGGTTCACATCGAACAAGTGGCATCTCTATTTAACAGTTATGAATAGTCCAAAAATTGCATGTAATACTAGAAAATTTGGCTCTTTATAGATAGGGATCCAACCATCCACCATCCCTTCTGTCTTATCACTAACCCATCACACCAAAATAGCTGTGGATGCGCGGCATGTTTAGAATTGTGCGGGATTGGTACTTACGGCGGCGTTTTTAACGAATAAGTGAGGTAATAATTATAAGTGAAGAAATTTTAGGATCATGGTGGAGAGGGTAATTATATACAAGAAACGGTTAAACATTTCTACACTCCTTCATAATTCAAAAAAATTTAGCATTTATTAAAAATGATCATGATTCTTAACTAAAAACACTTTGTAATTTAAATAATTTTCTCCTAGTTAATATGATATCACAAGTACTCCTTAAATAAGGGAGAAAGGCTTCTTGTAAACTTTTATGATGACCACTTCCTATGACATAAGCTCATGAAAAGAACAAATTGTACTCTATTTCTGTCAAGGTCCATGCTTTCACCGATCTGTTTAAACCGCTTACTATGCTATTCTGCTGGTACCATTCTTCTTGTATTGCTATATGGGACGATATGCTTGTACTAGTGCAAGCATATTTTATGAAAAAAAGAACAGGGAATTTAAGTAAAATATAGGCTGACTTCTAACATGGCTTCCTCAACTGAACTGGAAATTTTCTTTGCCCTTTCTTGATGCTTCAGAGCATCTTTTTCCTCTTCGAGTGTGAGATCCTGCAATGAATTCATGAGGGAAAAAATAAGTGGGAAAGGGGGAAATTTCAGAATGGGAAGGAGTTTTGTTACAGGGATTCCACGAATAGTACCAAGAGAAGATAAACAGAAGTGGGATAGGGAAAAAAATTCAAGGGTAAAGTGGGATTTTTTACAAAGCGGGTAGGGAAAATTCAGAAGAATGTGGGAAGGTTAATCATTCTTGGATTTAAGGAAGAAAACTAAGGGAATATTACGAAATAGGATATGAAGAAAGGTATAAAATTTTCTAGAAGGTCTGCCTGCACTGGTGCAAGAAAAATAACTGCAGTGACAATTAATTGTTACTTGAATAAAACTATCCATGCTAATTACCCCAATGTATAAAGGTTGGTTGTGTTGAACCTGCTTTTACTTGGTGGTCGCTAGCATATCTAAAGATCAAGAAACATTTTCTTTTTATTAGAAATATTTTATCTTCCTGCTAGCAAGCTGGTTTTCAGTATGACCCTTCTGCAATCATGTCAGCAAATTGATTTTCACAATTACAGGAAAATATTTTTTCTTTACATTTTTATTAATTTTTTTTTTTTTTCTTTGAGAAAAAGAAGAATTCATGTTTTAAAAAATTTGGTATTACCATTTACCACTACTGTCCTGAATTGTTGTTGGAATTGCTGTGTAAAATATTTCTTGGCAAGTGGCTGAAAATACTTATTTAATCAATGTCCATCTACCAAGAATACTGAATTTTTTCCGTCAATAGTTTTGACTTACACGACTCTATTCTAGAATACTAAGATCACTTCATAAGGTCCCATCCAATGTGTATGGAACTTCCCTTTAAAAATTTTAAATCTAGAATCATAAAGGAGTACCCAATCACCTAGCTGGAACTGCTTTTTCTCAATAGAATTGTCATGCCACCTTTTTCATTACTACTGAATTAGGATGTTTTGCTGAACAACATCTCTACAAAATTCATCTAACTCATTTAATTGGAGAAGACGTTTTGTTGTGCCTCAGAGAGATCTAGTCCTAACTGAACTGTAGTTCTGAAGGTTTTGATCTGGAATTCAATTGGTAATAGAACCTGTTTGCCATATACCAGCTCATATGGTGTATGTCTCGTGCTATTTATCCAAGTGGTTCTGTATGCCCACAAAGCTTCTGGTAATATTTCAGCCCAGTATTTGAGATGCATATTGATTGTCTTTGTAAGAATGGACTCGATCACTTTATTTGTAGATTCCACCTGGCCATTTTCTTGCAGGTGATACGACGTGGATTTCCTGTGCCAGATCTTGTACTGCTCCATCACACCCTGTACTAGATTATAAATAAACTATGGACCATTGTCAGAAACAATTTCTCTAGGAACACCAAATCTAGTAAATATTTCAGTAAAAAGAAAATCAGCAACAAATGTTTCTATAGAAAAAGAAAAAAATTTAGCTTCTACCCATTTTGTAACGAAATCTGTACAAACTAAGATATGCCTTTTACTTAAGGATGTTGGATTTATTGGCCTTATAAATACAATAGCCCATTTTTCAAATGGTTCAATCATAACTTTGGGGCATAAATACATTTCATTGGTTTCATTATGCTGGCCCATTCGTTGACATCTATCACATCACCTGACATACTATTTTGCATCCTTAAACAAGGAAGGCCAAAAGTAACCAACACGTAATACTTTATATGCAGACCGCTTATCAGCGAAGTGGCCTCCACAAGGTTCATCATGAGCAGATTTCAATAAGTCAAAAACTTCCTCGTATCTTAAACATCTATAGATAATCAGATCTAGACCAGTGTAAAAGAGATCTCCTTGAATCCAAGAATATGCAGCACTTTTCTGAATAATATTTCTCTTTTCACGAGCGGACAAGTGAGGTGGTGTTTTCCTAGTAACCAAGTAATTAGAAATGTCAGCAAACCATGAAGAATCTGTAGACATAGAAAAAATATTTTCATGTGGAAACTCATCATTAACAGGAGTTGCTTCACCAGGATTATCTAACCTAGAAAGAAAATCTGCTACAACATTAGATTTCCCTTGTCTATCAACAATAGTAACATTAAACTCCTGCAACAATAGTAACCACCTAGTCACTCTACTGCTTGTCAATGGTTTTTTCATTAAAAATTTAATCGCGGAATGATCAGTATGTACAAATACTTCATATCCTGTAATATAGTGCCTGAACTTATTAATTGCAAAAATCACAGCTAAAAACTCTTTCTCTGTAACTGTATAATTAAATTTAGTGGAAGAAAAATTCTTAATAATTTAATAAATATAATACGATTGCTTATTTTCCTCTTGTCCTAATGCTGCGCCAATAGCCAAATATGAAGCATAAGAGGAAATGTGAAAAGGCAGGGACCAGTTTGGACCTCGCAAAACTAGTGCATGTACCAACTTTTCCTTCAATGTTTCAAAATACTTTTGGCAAGCCGTGGACCAAGAAAATTCACTATCCTTAGCTAGAAGTCAGAAAAGAGGAGGAGCTATCTTCAAAAAAATTTCAATGAATCTTCTATAGTAACCAGCATGTCCTAAAAAACCTCTTACTTCCCTTTGAGTTTTGGGTGCAGGAAGATGCAGAATGATTTCAATCTTTGCCGAATCAACCTAGATACCTTTATTAGAAATAAAATGGCCAAGAACCACTCCCGCTTTACACATTAATCTACATTTATTTTCACTCAAAGCGAGATGGGCTTCCTAACAACGAAGAAGAACTTTCTCCAGATTTTTGAGAGCTTCCTTAAAAGAATCAACAAACACAGAAAAGTCATCCATATAAATTTCTACAAATTCCAGATCAGCAAAAATGGCCAGGACTGCCATTTGAAAGGTAGTTGGGGCATTACATAAACCAAAGGGAAGCACTTTATAAGCAAATGTCCCCCATGGACATGTAAAAGTAGTTTTATCTTGATCTTCGAGTGCAATCTGTATCTGGTTATAACCACTCAAGACATCTAAAAAGGAGAAATATTTCTTTCCTGCAAGGGTATCAAGCACCTTATCAATTAAAGGGAGAGGGAAGTAATCTTTAAGAGTGGCTTTATTCAATTCTAGATAATCTATACAAATATTCCATCTTCCATCTTTCTTAGGTACAAGCACTAATGGAGATACCCACTGACTGTCGGAAATATGATAGATAAAATTGGCATCTAAGATTTTCTGTACTTCTTCCTTCACAATATCTCTTAGAGCTGGATTCATTCACCTTTGGGGTTGTTGGATAGGTCAGGTTCCTTCTTGAATATAGATATGATGTGTACAAGTTTCAGGGGGGATACCCTTCATATCTTCATAGCCCCAAGAAAAGGCACTAAGATGGTTTTGGAACAAATTCACAAGCTGCTCTTGCTGAGATGAGTCCAAATATGAACTAATATGCAAGGATTTACCAGGGATAATCTCAACAAGAGTGGTATCAGGCTTAGGAGTACTCAAGGGAGTGGTCAAATGCAGTGGTACAAAATAATGAGAATCATGATTTTCTTGAAAATCTAGGTTGAAATTTTGGCTCAAAGGCTCATAATTAGGCATAGTGTCTAGATTATTCAGAAAATATTCATTCTCATCTTCTTGTGAAGACCCAGTATAATGATGGATAAGGGAAATAGACTGAGTCTCTTCATCAGTGCTCTGATCCAACCATAAAGTATCTCAAAGGTCTTGAATGGATCTAGCAGGGGTGTATAAGGTAACTTTCTTCCTAGAATCTCCATGTGAAATATATATATCACCGGAAGGAAATCCAATATATGCATCGGCCGTAGCAAGCCATGGTCGACCCGAGATCAAGGGATGTCCTCCTACTGGGTTCTTTGGCTGAAGCACAATGAAATCAGCAAGATATTCCCAAGAATCTAATGAGATGATCACATCGTCCAATAATCCTTCTGGCTTAATTTTAGATCTATCTGCTAATTCAAGCACAGTGGGAGTAGGGCGAAGATGAGATAACTGAAGTTGATCAATGGTTTTCTTAGTAATGAAATTAATGGCTACCCCTAGGTCTATAATAATGTTAGAGATAAGGACATTACCAATCTAAACTGAGACAATAGGGTTTTCAGGATCAGTATATTTTTCCATAGACACACATCCCGTCATCAACTCTACTGCCCTACCAACAAATTGAATGGCTTGGGGTTCCAATATCTTCCTCCCGGGTTTCTTGAGACATAGTTCCTTAATAATATTGATACAAATGGGGATCTCTTTGATGGCTTGAAGCAAACATATCTTAATGAAAAGATTCCAAAGCTCAGATGCCAAACTAGTCTCAGAAATAGGCTCACTCCTTTCCATTACTAGCTTCTCTGGGGAGGGAGGCTGGTTGAAAGAAGATGGCAAGGATTCAGAGGGTAAGGGTCACTTATTGACAGCCTTCATAGAATGGTTAAGAGTTTCCTCTTCTCCTTTCTCTTCAATGATCACCATAGGTTTCTTCTGATTTTCTGATGTCACAATCCTTCCCGATATTAACTGAATATCATGAACCCTAACTGGAATAGACTGGTATTCGAATGATAAAGGTGGGTTTTCTACATAGATCATTTACACTGATTTATTATTATTAGGATTGGGCATAGGTTGAGCAGGAAACTGAGGAGGTCGACAGGGTGGAGGTAAAGACAATGGTGGGCTGGATCGACTTCGAAGTTGAGAAATTGAATAAGGTGCATGTGTAGATGAATATGATTGCATACATGGCTGGGAGTAATATGGAGAATGAGTTGGCCCTCTCCAACCTTGTTGCCATGGTTGAGAAGGTTTCCCATGCTGATATTGATTCCCATACTACCACTACTAATGATAGTTAGGATAAGAATATGCATGTGAATTATAACCAAAACAGTGTGGAGAAAATTCAGAAGCCATACTTGTACCTACCTAAGGCCAATTCCTTCTTTCTCCAATATCATTCAAGTATTCAGCTTCAGGATCTCCCCTTGTAAATACAGCTTTAAGTCTTGGTATAGAGGGATATTTTTCCGTGATATGGTCTTCTTCACAAATAGCACACTTATTAATTTCTTTCAAATTAGGAGGACAGTATTTAGGAGGATGCTTATCTCTACATTTAGGACATAAAATACATAATGACTCTTGTTCCTACATAAGTTTCTGTTGAAATTTTAAAAATTCTAAATGTTTGGTAACCGTGTTCATTATATTGATTTTCATGTTTTCCATTTTATTTTCTAGCCCAATAATCATAGCATCAGTAGATTCAGTTTTTCTATTTCTATTTCGAGTTCCTCTACTCGATCTATACTGGTTTCCTGAAAATTTCCTGCATCATTCACAATTTGATCAAAAGTTTTCTAATAAATATCACCTTGTCCTAACAGATTCAAATTATTTCTAGCATTATCAGTAAGTCCTCTTAAGAACAAGGTTCTAATAGTGTTGGGATTAAGCTTAAGTTTTGACCTTTGTAAAATATACATAAATATTTCCAAATAATCTTCAATAATTTCATCATCATCTTGTATGATTGTAAAAATTTCAGCCTGCATGTCCTGAGTTTTGCAACATTCTTGATATTTAGAAAAAAACACTCTCTTCATATGATCCCAAGAGGTTATAGTGTCTCTTTCTAACCCGATAAACCAACGTAGAGCTAATTCCTTGAGGGTAACAGGAAATAATCTTAACTTTTGAGCATTAGTTGCATAATCATAACTTCTACGCAAAATATAAAACTCAAATAAAAAAGAGTCAGGATCTTCATGAACTTTGCCATGGAAATGAGGGAGAGCTGATGGTGGAATATTCTTCATTTTCACCACAGTATTAGGATCCAAAATTGGAAACAAAAAATTGGATTTTTCTTCACTTACCTGGTTGTCACTAGTCCCTTCCAAATGATCTTCTTGGTCCACCATTTTTCCCCTTTTACTTGTACCACTCTTCACAGGCTAATCCAAACCTGAGCTATTATCACCAGAATCCAGGTGGATTATTCCTGCGTGATGGGTTTGAATTGGATTAGGCTTCCTGCTTACAGAAGGAGACCCAATATGATAATTGTTTTCAGAATTATTTTGGTCCTTAGTGGGCTTCGAACCCTTACCTTTCCTAGGCATTCATTTCAAAAAGGAAAAAATGAAAGAAAGAAATAACAGACAACTTCTAAAAAAAAGCTGTCATAAATCAATTAACACCAGTAAAATTCCTTCAAATAAAAAACACTGCAAAAATAAATAAAAATTACCTCTATTGTATAATCAGAAAATTGTTACCAAATCAAATCGCCTCCCCGAAAACGACGCCAAAATGTTGGGTGCAGGAATTACACTTAAGAAAACTCCTCAACACTTAATTTGTCAACCTAGGGGATTCGTAAACTTAGAGACGAAGTACAGGCAATGCCAAATATGGTATGAATCTTTCTAATGTAAATCCATACTTTCTTTAAAGGAAAGATTGCAGAATCAAATCAAAAGAGAAGAAGGAAACTTGAACCATAAAAAATAATCTAAGACTGGAACAAGGAAGTATTCATTTGCAAGAGAGAATTAAAGATAAAAGGAAATCACTCCAACTAATGGTTGTTTAATATACTGAGTGTGTGTTTTCCCTTAGCAGCGACACTTTAGTAGTCTCATTAGATGGGCCCTTAAACCTACTTCCTTATAGATTTCCTTCTTGCATTAATCTATCCTGCACTAGTGCAAGATTAGATATTTATGTAAAATTTATAAATAATGTCTCTACTTAAGGCTTTTTACTTCATGCAAGGGCTCGAACTTTTCAAGGTTATGAGCACTTAGATATTTTGACAAGAAACTGGTTCTTGCACCGAATCAGAGCTTCCTGCACTTAGATTTTAATCCTTAAAACAAGTGTTTAATTATTGTAAGTGCTAGTTTACTATCAAATCAAATTGCATACATAAAATTGAATGTTTTTGATCTTAAAAAAATGTAGAAATAAAGAAACAATCATTTATCTTGTCATAAGAATTTAAAGAAAGAAATAAAATTGCGGAAAGTAGACTAAAAAACTTGTTGCATCAAACCAACATGAACTGGTGCAGGTTCATTTCTCCTGCTTGGACCAGGCGGAAAACCAATTAAACAAAATTGCAGGAAAAGGAAATATCACACCAACGTGCACTGGTGTAGGTTCATTTCTCCTGCTTGTACCAGGCGGATGAAAGCCAAATTGAAATCAAGTGCACGAAATTAAATTGCAAGGAAAGAAAGTGTATCTACTTCACGCGACTGATCCGTTTTCACTCAGACAGGAATACATGTTCTGGAATTTAAATCACGCTTTAATAATATAAACAAAAATTACAAGAAACATAGACTGTGGTAAACGTGCTAGGCTGGCTGGGCCCTAGCCAACCAGCGTGTTTCCCATTTCAAGTTAAAACGTTGCTCAGTAAATTAATCAATTCATTAGCTTAAAAAGAGAAACACAATTTCTGAAGCATGAGCTGGAAAAACCTTTAATTAATTCATTGAGGTGAATACATGCGTTGATACAATGTCCAGCCTAGATTTGGGCGATAACAAAACAACTGGTTACCGCCTATCAACTTCGCTCTAAAAAATTTGCTCCAAAGTTCTCTTCTCTTTAGGTCCTATTTAAACTTTACATTATATATATCTGTTGGCCGAAGGCCAAAAAAGATCGTTCAACTAATTCATAACAAAATGCAGAATTTAGTTTCAGCCTTCAAGATAAGACGATTTTGCAAAACTGGTCGTAGCTAACCAGCTTTCGCCCTTCACGGATTAGTCTCAGCTGCCTTTGAATCATTCGCTGTAGTGGCTGAAATGGCTCAAGATGAGGCGGTGATGAAGGAGGTTCGGATCTACCACGAAGATCTGTTATGCTGGCAATGGTGCAAGATCTGATCATGCATTAAGATCAGCAGTCACGGTAAGCGCTCTAACTATCAAATAACCATTGGAGATATCGATAAGTTAAAAAAGTGATTTAAAAGTAAGAAATCATGTAATAAATATTTATTTAATGCTAAATTGAATTAAACAATGAATAATAGAGGTTTATATGAAATATGTCACCGTGCTTGGTCTAGTGCAAGATGAGGGTGCATAAAGGAGGTGAAATAGAGGTAAATGGTTACGATTTAGGAAGGGAAAATGGTAAAAAAAGAGAAAGTTAGGGGGATAATAAAGGTCACCACTGAGTGGGATACCTTAGAGATGGAGTGGATGGATAAGAATACTGGGAGGCATGAGAAGATTCGGGGTATGCACACCTACCCACCAGAGATAGTTTCAACACACCGGATGGAGGCATATTTTCAGAAAGAAGACATAGAGTGGGCAGTGGAGTTGTGTGTTTCAAAGGCAGGATCTACAGGGCAGGCCATACACCTATATGTACAGTCCATTTTAGATAGGTATGCCATGGGTTTTAGAGAGATACCACCAGAGAAGCCACCAGATCGGGGGTTTGAGCACACGATTGAGCTAGAGTAGGGCATCCAGGCTGTCATCACTACACCCTATAGGCATCCCAAAGCCTATCATGATGATATTGAGAGGGCCATACATGAGCTCTTAGCTCTTGGACACATCCATCCTAGCACTAGCCCCTTTGCTTCTTCAGTAATGTTGGTGAAGAATAAGGACGACACATTGAGGATGTCCATTGAATATAGGGCCCTAAACAAGAAGACCATAAAGAACCGGTACCCCATCCCATGGATTGATGAGTTGATGGATGATCTGAGGGGGTCCAAGTTCTTCTCAAATATTGATTTGAGATCTGGGTACCATTAGATGAACCATCCAGCTGGGTTACTATAGCCTCTTCCCATACCCGAGGGGAAATGGGAGACAATTTCGATGGATTTCATGAGAGGGCTACCCCTGTACAGGGTAAGGATTGCACATTTGTATTTTTTGATCGGCCGACAAAATATGCACACTTCTTCGCCATATCAGCACGTCACACGGTAGCATAGGTGGTGGAATTATTTTTCACGGATGTCTTCAGATTGCATGGTCTTCCAAAGACCACTGTCAGTGAGAGGGGTAACTGCTTCATGGGTGGGTTTTGGCAGGAGCTTTTCTATTTTGTAGGCACTGAGTTGAATTTGAGTATTAGTTACCACCCATAGACTGATGGGTAGACATAGATAGTGAACAAGTGGTTGGAAGGATACTTGCGTAACTATGTTAGAGGGCAACATAAGGCATGGTTATGGTGGTTCCACTTAGGGGACTACTGCTACAACACCACTTATCATATGTCCATCAGTGTATCACCATTTTATGCTTTATATGGGTATCATGCTTTATCTTTTGCTGACGTGATGTTTGGTGCTAGCAAGGCCCATAGGGCCAAGGATTGGATCCAAGAGAGTCAGGACATACTAAGAGCTCTCAAGGAAAACATTGCTTTAGCACAGAATCAACAGAATCTGTATGCTAATAGGGGATGGATTGAGAGACAGTTCGAGGTAGGGGACTTGGTATACCTATGGTTGCAGCCATATCGACAATCTACGCTGAAACATAAGGGGGCTGAAAGCTGAAGCACCATTTTTGTGGACCATACAGGGTGACATCTAGAGTTGGGGAGGTTGCATATGAGTTGAAGCTGCCCATCGGTAACCAGATTCATAACATTTTTCATGTGTCATGCCTGAAGAAGGAACTAGGATAGCAGGTGACTGCAACGGAAAAGATTCCACCCACAGATGATGAGGGGCACCTGGTACTATATCTGGAGGCCATTATTTAGACTAGGGAGAGGCAGTTTTGGAGAAAGACAGTCACGGAGTACCTGGTGAGATGGAGGAATCTACCGGATGAGGATGCCACCTAGGATAGTGAGAAGATATTGCAGCATCCATCATTGCAGTTGCTTGAGGATAAGCAAAGTTCTACTGGGGAGGACTGTAATATTTCCAATTAGCAATAACTAATTGGAAATATTAATTTTGATTACTTTTACTTTAATAAGTTAAGTTATAAATAAATTTTGTGAAGGGGCCAACGTACTTAGTTGGGGATAGCATAGTGCCTCAAGGGAGTCATTTTTGGAGGTCATCCATTTCCAGAAAGATCTCTGGGATTTTATGGGTATTGTGTGGAGAGGCTATTCCCATATTTTCACAATTTTCTGAGGAGGGGAGCAGCCCCAAATAGTCCTTCCATTCTAGTAGTAGTAGCAGCAGCACCAGTTGCATTGGAGATTACGCAGTCTTGTGACAACAGCCATTCCGGGTCATATCCTGAGAGTATTTCTACGCTTGCCTAGTGCAAGCCAAGGTGCCATCATTTTGATCACCTTTGTACTCATTTTCATCTTTCAGTATTAATAAAATGGTTCAGCGTTCTCCATATTGGTTATTGTTCATGTGATACCTCTCTAGTTGTTGTTTGTCTTTGTTTATGTGCTTTATATTTTTGTCTATTTATACTTGGAATATTACAATAGTGAAGAAGAGGTGATGTGCCAAAATTCTAAATTTCTCGATGTGGTTCCTCCAATGATTACCTCTAGGATGAATCAGCTATTGGAATCAAAGGTCTCTCTAAAAGAAATAAAGGCTGCTATTTTTGTTATGGAGCTCGACAAAACCCCAGGCCCAGACGGATTTACATCCATATTTCTTCAATCTTATTGGCAGATAGTGGAAAAGGATTTGTACAAAATGGTTCTGAAATCCCAAGCCTGCTAGAAAATTGGGGCCAACACTAACTCTGCCTTTCTTGCCCTCATCACCAAGGAAAAATGATCCAATACTTTCAACAGATTTCGCCCTATTTCTCTTCGCAACATAGGCTACAAAATGATAACCAAAATGATTGACAACATATTGAAAAGTAACCTTCCTAGCATTATTCTGGAGAATCAAGGTGGCTTCGTTCAAGGAAGCCATATTGTGGACAATTTCATCTTAGTTCAAGAGGCGACCCATTCAAGCCTGCATCGAAAAGAAAAGGGTATGGTTGTCAATTTTGATCTAGCAAACAATTTTCACCGGGTTAGACACAACTTTCTTTTGGATGTTATGCATAAGATTGGGTTTGGGATCAAATTCATCAAATGGATTCAAGCTTGTATTTTTGAGCCTTGGATCAGCCCCCCTGGTGAATGAAAGAGTTGCTGATTCCAAAAAATAAATACATTGAGGCTGCCTAGCTCTCACTGCCAAAGATCATTTGTTGGAAAATTTGGCTTGAGAGGAATGAGAGGATTTTAAAAAATACAACACAAGATTTCGATATTTTCATGATCAAGATCAAATGCCAGTTGAAAGAAAGCTTGGGAGACCAGTTGGATGATACAAATTTAAGTCAGTAGAATGTTGAATGGGGTGCCATATTTGACCTCTAGTTTCATGAAGTAGTAAGGTTAAACAACCCAACCAAAGAATGGAAAATTAGAGTCAATGAGAAAGACTTCTCAGATTGGATTAACAAGCAATCTAGACACTCTTTATTATTTTATGGGGTTGCCAAAGGAAATCCAGGAAAATCTGGAACAAGAGGAGTCATAAAGAATACAGAAGGCAGAATTGAGCATAGTTTCACCTAGGGCTTGGGACACAACACCATCATTCAAGCTAAAGCATTGGCTCTCTTCCAAGGTCTCAAGCAACTCAAAGACTTTGGCATCAAAGAGGTAGATGTATTTGGTGATTCTCTATCCATAGTAAAAACTATACTAGACAACTCTGCCTCTACAGATTTCAGGTTCACAATATTGATGTCAAGAATCAAAACACTGGCTAAAGCTTTTCAGAGTTTGAATTTATTCCATGTGTTGAGGGAGAATAACAAGGATGCAGATTCTGAAGCCAATAAAGAAACCCTCCTCTCTGTCGGCACTCTTCTAAGAGACATGGAGGAAGCATGGGACCCCATACCTTAAAATATTTACTTATATGTTTTATTGCATTTTACTGAAGCAATTTGTTTGTATCCACGAGACTGGGAAAATTGCGGAGATGGTTTCTATTCTTGCATGTAAGAACCACTGGTTTATAAGTGTCTATGCCATGGTGCTCCTGGTAGGAGAGGAAATCTGGGCATTGCCCTTACATCATGTAACCTGATTAGAGGCATTCATGCCAAGGCTTTAACATATTCCAATACCTTTTCCTGTAAAAAAAAAATAATGAAACTAAGTTTCTAGGAAAAGAGTGAAGGATCTGAGAAATAACAATGCACCAGTTTACTAAGATAAGTGGTTTACGTAAACCAGTATGAATATCACAAGATTTTTGGAGTAGTTATATGCATAGCTTATAAAACAAGATTTTTTCTTATAAAACAAAACATTAGAGAGACCCGGGATACTCGGTCATACCCATTTCAATAGCACAAGCAACAACTCTACTTGACTGACCTTAGCATATGAGACTTGGATTATGGTTTGAGAACTGGATTATATTTCAAATATATTTATTTTTTGTTATATCATTACAACTCCCTAGCTTATATGAATATGCTAAATTTCATATACAACATGTAACTTTTATTTACATATAATAGAAGTTATAATTGTTTCTGTGGAAAAAAAGAAGCATCTTGCCTCATAAACTTCTTCACTTTCCTCATATATCCAATTCTATTGAGAGTTCCATGAAAACCATCTAAAACAGATAAAGTTTGTTGATTCACATTACTTTTATTAAACTCCACCATGGATGATGCCGCTTTTTCTTTAATTGAAACAGGATGCTCAGGATGCTTATTGTTGCCAGAGACATCTGCAAGAGTGACATAACCTAAGAGATAAGAAAGATTTAAATTACTACATAGAAACAAGCAATATTCATGCCCAAGATGAAATTCCAAGGTAGTAATCTTGAGCCAAACACATGTGAATTATCATCTGGCCTAACTGGAAGGAAAATAAAAATCTGGTCAAAATTTACTATTTTAAAATTACACTGCTTTCGTTCGTTGTTGAAATTTTACCGTCAGGGTTTTCATTATTTCACTTTGAACTAGCCCCTCTAATATATCCAGTTTCCAATAACTTAAATAAGTCTTTCTTAGATAGAAATCTATGTTCTGACACAGGATCAAAAAATACTACACAACCCACTTAAGCAGGATTGTCAATAATGGAACCATATAAAACTTGAACTCACCTAGATTATTGAAATTCAGTTTTCCTATTGTGAACCTACTATGATCACCAATGTTAAGTCCCTTTCTCATTAAGTTCTCAGACTAGGAATGAAAGCACTCCGTGGTATTTCAAGTTGTGATAAAACTCAATTAGTTGTAGGAATTTCACCACCTAGACTAGGAATGAAAGCACTCTGTGGTATTTAAAATTTTGATAAAACTCAATCAGCTGTAGGAATTTCACCACCCATTATAAAATTTACACTGGCATAGATTCATCTTAACATTAATCTATTAAGCACTAATAGAGAATTAAAAACACCGTACTTCTTGAAGTTTAATAGACCCGGTGTTAAGACAGATCTATGTTTTTTTAATTTTTATTATTTAGAAAACTTCCTTAAGGAAACCTTTTAGGAACCTCCTTACATTTTTGGAGTGGTACCTAGGATAAATTCTGCTGATTTATAATATGTACTCTTAGTCCAGAGGAACTCTACTAGACTTCTATCCATGACCTCACACTAATCTCCGTGTTGAAACTGGTTGGTTCAAACTGATCTAGCTAACCCACTAAAGCTAAGTTGATCTATAATTTTATATATTATATATCACCAAAACTCAACTAGTTATCATAGGGGTTCCACTCCCTTGTTTTGAATAGGTCAACCTTTCTTACTCAATCCATTCACAACAAGAGAAAGCAGTCATTGTGACTTCCAATTGTGATGAAACTCTGCCGCTTGTAGGAAATACACCACTCATAAAGCAAATTTTATTTCATGTTGGCCTTTGTTTAGGCATTACACACATATGAAGTAATGAATATCTCCCCCCATCAGAGCTTTAGCTCACCTTGCTTCTCTCGGTGCAACAACCCAGTTCTTGTTTCCCATTCCAAATAGTGTTCATGAGGCAAAAAATAGGCATAAACCATTCTCAATCGTAAACAAAATCCTAATGGCTATGCTTTGATGATAAAACAATTTTGATGCTGGTAGTAGGAACAAAACTCTATGGAGAGAATGTGAATACCTAATGAGTATAGACACTATGTAACAACATTTGTATATATTGAGTTTGAAAAATAGCTTATAAATTGAATAATAAAAATAAGTTTAACTCACCCTGTTTTTATTGTTTGGCATCAAATATTAAAGTATAGGGATAATTAGAAATATCACTTACGGTTACCACTTTAATATTTGCCAAGATTTGAAACCAACACCCTTCAAAATCCTTGTTGTGTCGGTATTGCTTCCTTGCTGTGTCGGTATTGCTTGCGGTGGAAATTGATGGTGAAGATAAAATGAAAATAGCATACGCCAACAAAATAATGGCACGGTATCACCCTCACAGAGGCTAACAATTACTACGACAGCAGAGCCAAATGGAATGGATGAAGTCTCACATGTCCCCACTCAATTATATTAAAAAACATGGAGGATGCCTTCACAAAGACCAAACAATTAATCCATCGTGTCAACCAATAGTGAGTGCAGTGTTTTGGTTGTTGTATTCTTTGCAACCCTGGCAACCCGAGCTCTATAGAGAATGTAGAGAGTGGAAGACAAGTTTGGATCACCTCTTTCAAGAGCTTGTACGTGACATTAAAATTCTTTCCCATACCTAGCGAATTGTTTCCACTGCAACACCTGAGGCAAATTTGGTCCTCCTCCAACCTATCCCAAAAGAGATCAACCTTATTAAAAAAAATTGGTTTTTATAAACCCCTCCCACAGACTTAAATATGGTTAAGCACCGCCAAAATTTAGTTGGGCAAACACTAATTTTTTTATGTATTTTTTTTTCTATTTAGTTAAAAGTTGTCTGGCTGGAATTTAATTTTTATTTAGATTTTCAATAATTAACCTATTTTTTATATTTAAAAAATAAAAATAAAAATTCAATAATCCAATTTAATCATTGTGTATCTTTACAACATTACCATGTTTTTTGATCTTAAAAAAATTTGATAATCCAAAATTAAAATGATATTTGGAACAATAAGGTTTTTTTGGAAGGAAATGAAAAACCAACATCAACAAAAGTCACTAGAAATTTCAAAATAGACTACATGAAACCATAGATCCATAGATTCTTAGAGATTCTTTGAGGATTCTAGCAAATGAACCCAAGTAAACCAATGCATAAGTTTAGTGCATTTCTACTATTCCTAGATAATTATTTTCACTTTCACTCTTGATTTCTTCTATTTGTACTGCATTGTTATTAATCTATTGTTTGTATTGCTCTATTTAATTTTTTCAAGTTCAATATGAATGATTTAACCTCTTTTATGGTAGCTTTCATGGAAAAATGGAGGTAAAATATATATGTTTAAAGTGAAATGATGTCTTTTCCTCTTCAAATTTCTCTACTCTCAATCTATTTCATTTTACATTTATTATTTATATATATTTTTAAAACTTATAAACACTACATTATTACCAAAGGCATGTCCCTTTTTTTTTTTCAAATATTAGGCCCCATAAATATGTTCTATCACCATTTACAAGTATTAAGGGCTCATGGAAACTATATGCATTTTGAGTTGTGGCATTGATGGCTCCAACGCTTGCAAGAATTTTGTGGGAGCCTCCCATCATGGGGTGGGAGTGCAGTGCCCAATAGCTCCCTTTTCCTCTTTCATTTCATCCTTAGCAATGGAAAACACCATATAATATTGAAATCCCATTTTTTTCTCTTTCATTCCATCCTTATCAATGGAACTCACCTTATAATATTGAATAAATAAGATTGTAATCTTCCTATTAAGGAATCTATAATGTTGTGGGTGCCTCCCATCATGGGGTGGTAGTGCAACTCCCACTAGCTCCTTTTTCCTCTTTCATGTCATCCATAGCAATGTAAAACACCTTATAAGATTGAAATCCCATTTTTTCTCTTTGATTTCATCCTTATCAATGGAAACCACCTTACAAGATTGAATAAATAAGATTGAAATATTCATATTAAGGAATCTATAATGCACGTAGGCAAGACTCTAAAATGAACATAAAATTAAGATAAGATTCATGGCTCTTTCCAAGGATTCTGTGAAGCTCTTTTTAGCATCGATGCTCTTTGGGATAGTTTAATTCCCCCATAAGTGGCTTTCATCAACAACCCCTTCCCATGAGGATTGAACATGAGACCAATTGGGGGCTAAAATCCACTCAAACCAATTGGTCTACACCTCATGGGTATGATAAATTTTACAAGAAAGGGTTGTCATACAAAAAATTGGTGTTTGTCTTGACAAAAATCTTAAAAATAAATTATTATTATTATTATAATAAACTTTGAAAAGCAAGTTTGCAAATATAGAAATACAAAAATTATCTAATACCTGATAGATAAAAAAATAAAGATAGGTGGAAAGAAACTAATCACTACCTCATAAAACAATTAAACAGTTTGTATGTTTTTAAAAAACAAATCAATCCTCCCGGATGCGGGTGTATAGTTGGGAGATTAATGTGGCGGGACAGGGGTGGGATGAGGTGTGGAGACACCTGCCCACCCAAGACATGGCGAGCAATCGGCTTATGAACGACGGCTCATTGCATTTAAGACGTGCAGGGTTCAATCGTATTTCATTAAGTTGTATCGCCTATCATTCCCTGTCCTTGTCTCCTATTCACACCTCTGGATGCTCCAACATGCTTCAGACTTCGGCTCTCTTCAATGAGAGAGTAATGGTAGGTGCTTCTCGATGCCTTAATGGGGACGATAAATTGGAGTTCCACTATGGTCTATCTGCGGAGCAGCATCCGTTGAACCATTTGCATTTCTCTCTGGCCTCTGGCCTCTCTTTTGGCCTCTTTCTGTATTCTTCGACTTCTTGGTATCCTCTCATCTCTCATTCCCCTGTCATTCCTACTACTCTGCCTCACTTTGAGCCCAATGTTGTTTCCTCCCCTATGCCTCGTCTGCGTCATATATTGCGAAGCTGCAGGGGCAGCACCAGGGGTCGCCCCCTGCGCGTGCCCTCCAGCCCCTCTTCCGAGTCGCCTTCCCTCTCCAACGAATTTTATGCAGGCCACTATCCTCACACCCGAAGTGGGAGAGGGCAGTTTCATGGTTCTAGCCACCATTTGGGCTCCCCTGTTCCTCATCCCCTGCCACCTTGCCTTCTCCCATGATAGGCTCAGCACTTTTCTCCTTCAACTGCTCTCTAAACCACCCAAGGATCAACGCTTCAATTACTGTGGTCTTCCATGAGGAAGCCCAGTTGGGGGAGCCTTGCTCTCATCCGGAGGGCCTTGGCTCTGACAAAATTCAGATTTTGAACCTCCAGGTGGGGATTGGTAGTGTGACTACGCAGGATCTGGTTGCTCAATTTCGCGGTGCTCATGATGTGGAGATGGCACCGGTTGATCCTAAACCTTCTTAGTTTGAAGCCGCTCTTGCCAGGGACCTGCTTGCTAAAGGTTGGTGCCGTATAGTTGAAGAGCCTTAGGATGAATAGTTTACTCTCTGTGGTTTGGTTATCTTGCTTCGTGTCCCACATAATTGGGCATGTTACTATTCATATTGTTATGCTAAACTTTTGTTTTATTTTGGAACTCTGTAAACTCTACAAACTTCAAAGAGATCAAAATCGACTCCCCTGAGTGGGCATTGCTAATCTATTCAAGATTGGTTTCCCTATCACTGGGCAATCTTCTTCTATGATTTTTTTGACAATTCTACCTTTAATCTGAGCAACGTTTTTTACTACAGTCATGATGTAACTTTACTCCCTTTGTTAATAGATTAATATTAATTGGAAAAAGAAAAAAAAACACAAATCAATACTTTCTTTATATTTTGATAAGGAGAAGCCACATAAATCATCAAAGTACAACACTCAAAACTCCATCAAATTTAACAATTAAAAAATAAGAAACTAATCAACCCTTTAATTTTTTTAGACATACAAAAAAAATATTAATTTAGGAAAACTCATGAGTTTAGAAGAATTTACCTAGTTACTTTAACTCCAAGAAAAAACACTTAATGATCGTAAACAAAATGCAATAATATAGGATAGGAAGAAACTGTAATGTGCATATATATAACAACAAACATATGATGATGATCCTTTCTCTACAAATGCAACCAAAAATAAAGGATATTCCATAGTGTTTGTCACCATATTGATAATACAAATATAATTTGATTACAAATAAATACATAGATATGATATTTTGTTTAAATGGATGATAATGTAGGGACTCGTTTAATCACAATTTTAATTACCAGGTAATTTTTACATGTCAGACCCATTTAACATAATGTAGGGCTTCTATGTCATCTATGAGGTCCTTGCTGGAGCTTAGTCGCGTCAAGCACTAGGTCGGGACCAATGTAGTCAAGGTAGCCTCCATTTGATAGAAGTCATATTCCTTTTGGTGCACTGTTTGATTAAGTTCTTGCAGGAGAGGATCACGTTGTGCCTTGGTCCATAGCTGCATCGTTGTGTCCAATAATAGGGTGCCCTGAGAAATTTAGCCTATGATTACATTCGTGGCAACTGTAACTATCACAGCCTGCTAGGCTCTGACCTCCGGAGGTGTTTCTGGGTACAACTTTGCCTGTAATTCTCTGATTTTATATTCCATATGAGCTTTGACGACCTCAACCTCTGTCCTGGAGACTCTCAAGGCTGTGACCAACCCTTCGATCTTGGCCTGAGGGGTAGATGTGGAAGGTATTTCATCCATAACATCGATGCAGAGTCGACCAATTAAATGCTCTAGCTGCATGTGCACAGCCTATACCGTGGTTACCTTAGTTGTCTGTTCAATAATGTTTTTCTGGTGGGCCTGATGGTCCCTGTGGTGTATTTATTGAAACAGTGAGCGATGTAAAGCCAACAACAACTCATGTTTAAATCTTATAAAATCTAGTTTGACCTCTGCATAGGCCTGTATTCGCATTCCGATGTCAGGTGGACTTAATGTAAGGGCTGCACCGGGTAGTGGGAAGAGAAAGCTTACTTCTGTATCAAGGGTCGTGCTGCTAGCTGTCGTGGTTGAGCAAACCAGAACCAAACTAGTGTGTAGTGTGTCTATCTTCATTTGAAAGGCTCAGAACTCAGCCTGAAGCGAGGCAACCGCAGCTTACTTCTACTTTCCAAAGTTTTCCACTTGTCCTCTGTGGCCAAGGTGACCGCATTGGCGATATGTTCCAGATCGCCTTCCGTGAATGTAGTTGTTTCATCGCGTCTTGTTCTCTGTGAGTGCTACTTCTTCCGTGGCCCCTTAGTGGCTGCATCCCTCTATTTTTTACCTCTTGGCGAATCAGCATCCCTTGGCTCCAAGTATGCTATACTGACGGTGTGGCTGCAACCGCTTCGTCATATACTTTCTCTCACAATATTTATATAAAAGGGAAAAATAAGAGCAGGGATTGAATAACGTACACGAGAAAAGAAGAATAAATTTAGAAGACTGAAGTTACATCCTTTTAAAAAATGATAAAAGGAAAATTTAATAAGAGACTTGCCTTCATCCAAAAGAAAAACATATTTGAAACATTGTATATCTTCGAACCTCATCCATCCTCAATAAAGAAAATAGAAACAACAGAAAATCATAAAAGCTACTAGTGAACTGACAGTGCTACGCAGCAACTGGGTAGAACAAAGTCATATTTCCTTTATGTCTCACACTTGTTCGATGAAATATGGGTTGAGATGGCATCCTGATGTATGACAAACCAACCTCTAAAATCTTTGACAGCTGGAAACTCAAAAACATGCATGAAACTCAGTAGGCAAGGAATGTGCAGCACCTGCGCAATGCACTTTGTTTTGTGTATATCTCCCAAACCGTAACATATTTCTTTTTGGTATATCTCCCTTTATTCATTATATAGGAAAAATATCAGTGTAATAGGCAGTTTCATATAAAACATGTTCGATCCAGGGAGAGGATCAACAAAAACTGGAAAAGTATAAACATCATGGTTGTTTACATCCTTTTAAAAAATGATAAAAAAAAAATTCCTAAGGTACGTTCCTTCATCCAAAAGAAAAACATATTTGAAACATTGTGTATCTGTGAACCTGATCCATCCTTAGTAAAGAAAATAGAAACAATAGAAAATCATAAAATCTACCAGTGAACTAATAGTGTTGCGCAAAAACTGGGTAAAAAAACTCATGTTTCCTTTGTGGTTGACACTTGTTCAATGAAACATGGGTTGAGATGGCATCCTGATGTATGAAAAACCAACCTCTAAAATCTCTGACAGATGGCAACTCGAAAACATGCGTGAAACTCAGTAGGCAAGGACTACGCAGCACCTGCGCATCGCACTTTGTTTTGGGTATATCTCCGAAACCATAACATTTTTTTTGGTATATCTCCCTTTATTCATTATATAGGAAAAATATTAGTGTAATAGGCAGTTGCATATAAAACATGTTCGACCTAGGAAGAGGATAAAAAAAACTGGAAAAGTATAAACATCATGGTTGTTTACATCCTTTTAAAAAATGATAAAAGGAAAATTTCCTAAGATACTTGCCTTCATCCAAAAAAAAAACATATTTGAAACATTGTGTATCTTCGAACCTCATCCATCCTCATCAAAGAAAATAGAAACAACAGAAAATCATAAAAGCTACCAGTGAACTGACAGTGCTGCGCAACAAGTGGGTAGAACAAAGTCATCTTTCCTTTATGTCTCACACTTTTTCGATGAAATATGGGTTGAGATGGAATCCTGATGTATGACAAACCAGCCTTTAAAATATTTTACTGTTGGCAACTTGAAAACATGTGTGAAAGTCAATAGGGAAGGACTGCATAGCGCACTTTGTTTTGGGTATATCTCCCAAACCGTAACATTTTTTTTTTTTGGTACATCTCCCTTTATTCATTATATAGGAAAAATATCAATGTAATAGGTAGTTGCATATAAAACATGTTCAATCCAGGGAGAGGATCAACAAAAACTGGAAAAGTATAAACATCATGGTTTTTTACATCCTTTTAAAAAATGATAAAAGGAAAATTTCCTAAGATACTTGCCTTCATCCAAAAGAAAAACAAATATTTGAAACATTTTGTATCTTCGAACATTGTGAAAAATCCACTGGTGAACTAATAGTGCTACACATAGCCAGATGGTATTTATATTTTTCCTACCTTTAGCATATTTTTAGAAGAACCTCGTATTTTCATCCCCTGCTGAGAGCTAGATTGCCCTTCTTTTAAGATACCAACTTTCTTCAATTTCAAATAAGGTTTTCTTTCTGGATGATTCAAGGCTCTTATTCTTTCTAGAGCCTTCTGATTCTTTATAGAGCCTATGATTCTTTCTAGAGAAAGAATGCCCATCTGTCTATCAAACAGCTCGGTTTGGAAATTTTTCATATATTATTTGTGATCTTCCTGTTGGAGATTACATTCACTTAGCAAAGATCATATTCACAAATGGCCTATCTGGGATGTGAGGTTTTAATGCCTTTATACAACAGGATAAGATTCTTTCTGAGCTTGACATATATGCTCGGGTTGGTTCAAACACTCCACTTGTTTTGATGGATACCCCGACACAAGTTATTGATGGATGAACTCTAACTCTTAAATCTGAAGTAGTCACTAGTAGCTCTATTGTATGTGCCAGCTACATTAGAAGGGCGTTCTTTTCCTTTATTTTACTCTTGTACTATAACTTCAGTTGAAATGATCTGAATATGATTTCCTGCGAGATGCAATGATCTAGATAAATGACCAATATTAATTTCCACTTCAACTTGACTTGGACAGGGACTACGATGAATATCTTTCTCCAGATGCAGGAGACTTTTTGAAGTTTTTGGATGTATCTTTTGATGAAAGCAAATTTCCAACTACATATGGTGAACTTTGGCCTCCTCTTGGAAAGCACTATTTAAAGATAGTGGAGTTCATTACAGTCCCACTAAGGATGGGCAGTAAAGTTGCTCAATAGGAATTAGTCAAGTTGTGTGTTATTCAAATGATTATACATCTGCCTTTTTATTATCCTTTTAACAATTCCTTACATCATCAATTGGATAGCATCATAGTGTCATGCTTAGAGAACAATAATACATCTCCTATCAAGCATCTCCTTTAGGATTGTAACTTAATTGGAATTTTTTTGGCGACAGAAAGAAATCCCAATGTTCCTATTGATCAGAATAAGCCAACATTATCTTACCCAAGAAAATTTGCACCAATAATATGAAACATCGGTCACTTTACATGAATTTCAAACAAGCTTAATCAGTTGGGAATAAATAATATCTTGATACAGTCATTATTGTGGAGAAATGACAAGTGGAATAATTGGGAAACAAATGTTCCTTCAAAATGTAATGTAGTGGGGAACGTTGTCCAATGGACATGCATACGATCAATAGTACACAAAGAAACTATTACCAACTAGGAGGTGAACTGCTACAAGAGTAACCTGTTAAATCGGATATGGGAAATCACCCTAGGTTTCTATTCTGGGAAATATGGAAGGAAAGAAATTATCGTATGTTGGATGCACAGAACCCTGGAAATCATGCCTTGCCATGACCATGCTTCTTGAGTTACGGTGTTTCCTAACCCCAGTACGGCCTACTTGTGAATTAGAGTTGAGTCAGTTATCTTCGATCTGAGAATGTTATGTTGGGATTGCAGATGCTCAAGGAATCTTGGAATCTTTTCTTTTTCTTGAATTCCACGAGGTCCCATTGGAGGATGAGGTCTTCAACCACATGAAGCATTTTATCCCTGTAGCTACTTCCTCCTCTTTTTTCTTTTATATTCAATACTATATGAAGGTCATCGGCAATGATGATATTATTTGGAGAGTGGAGTTCTAAAAAAGCATTAAATAGAGTTTGCCAACATTATTTCTTCTTTTCATACGTTACTGGTACATAAAGATTGAAAAGAGTGAGAGATAAATTCCTTTCTCTATGCCTTAGCTCGATAAAAATCCAATGTTGAGTCTCAAAGGTGTTGAAAATTCGAAATTGGTCCTCCTAGATCAAGGTGGAAATTCCTGTTGAGGAGCCCCTTGAACTTATTTCTTTACCTGCATTCTTCTGCCATTTCTCTTTGCTGATCTCACGAAGAATTTCCCCTTATATTTTAGTCCCTTGGAGCATGAGGATATCTGTAGGTTCCATTTTAAAAATATCCTTGACAGATTAAGCTTCTACATATGAGGGAGAGGAGGAGATTTTAGGGGTTACTTCAGGATGACCTTCTTCTTCAAAGTCTTTTTCAATGGTTGGAAGCTTGGGCTGTTCGTTGTTGTCCTTATTTGTTTCTGCTGCATTATTAAAATCTTCATTTAGCTTGCCTGCTATCAGTGAGGGGATGGAGCTCCTATACCCATGGTATTTCCCATCTAGCGGGGATTTGTTAACTTTCTCTATCCCTTTTCCTTGAGGATTTGATGGGGATATTTTCTGCACTATGGACCATTGTTTTGCTTTCAAAATTTCACTTTCTTCGGTGGCCTTTTTTTTCAATGCCTTGCAAAATGGTCGTAGCCATGACAATGGCAACATTTAAATGGTAGATTTTCATAGTCCAATTCTTGGATGTGGGTCCAATCTGTGACTGTTAGTTTTATGGCTTCTGGCAGCCCAACTTCCAGGTCCATCTCAACGCATATGCAAGCACAGGAGTGTTGATATTTTATCACCGCTTGACCGATGTATCTTCCAAGAGTGTTGCCGATGGTTTGCAGGGATTTTTGGTTCCAGCAATGCAAAGGAAGGTGGGGAAGACATACCCAAAATGGGACAATAGAAGTCACATCTTGATCAGGGTCAAAATTGGGCATCCATTTATTTAGGTATAGCCCTGGAGGCCCCATGAAGTATGGCCCATTTCTAAATATGAGGCTTTTGTCTTTTGTGTTATCAAAAAAAAATACGAAGAATCCTTTCCCTACGAAATGAATTTTAATACCTTCTGATACTTGTGAACTGCTGCATAACCCCAAAAAGGAACTTGTGCCATACATGGTCAAAGGCACTAGCCAGATCCAACTTTACAGCCATGCATTTTTCTTTGTTTTGAATGCCGATGTGTATTGCTTCTTGGACCAAGATGAAATTGTCCGTAATCAATATTCCTTTGACAAATCCCCCTTCATTGACAGGGATAATTTCAGTGAGGAAACCTTTCAATCTATTAGCGATGACTTTTGTTATAAGCTTGTAGCCAAAATTGCAGAGCGAGATTGCCCGAAACTGGTTTAAAGAGTTGGCACCCTTCTCTTCAAGGATAAGGGCCAAAAAGGCCGAATTAGTGCTCCCACCAAGTTTATGGCAAGTTTGGGATTTCAGGATCATCTTGTGCAGATATTTCTTGATAATATTCCAGCATGTTTTGATAAAGCGGCCAGTGAATCCGTCTGGTCTGGGTGCTTTATTTGCTCCATGTTATCAAGGGCATGCTTGATGTCATTTATAGTCACGGGAGCGTTCAACATCGAGTTCATCTCCTTATTTACCTTTTCGGGGACAAGGTTCAACAAATCTAGGCATAGATTTTCTTGTGGTTCCTCCGTATAAAGCTCCTTAAAGTGTTGATGAACAACTGCTTTTATGCTGGAAAAGTCGTTGTGGGCTTGTCCTCTAGAATTTATTTCTTTTATGAAGTTGAAGCTATTTCTGGCCTCTATCTACTTGTGGAAGAAGGAAGTGTTTCTGTCTCCAGCCTGGAGCCAGAGGCTGTGAGACTTTAGCCTCCAGTATTCTTCTTCCTGGATACAATTCTTATGGAAATTTTCTTGGAGTTCTCCTTCATGGGTTAGACTGTCCCTTGATATTTCCATGTCTTCCATCTGCATTTTATGACTTTCAAGTCTATACTAAGCCTCCTTCCTAGCTGTAGACTGGGAAGGGAGTCTCTTGACCCAATATTTGAGGGACCTTTTCACCCTCCTCTTTTTTTCTTCCCATACAAAAAATGGGGAACCATTGACAGGGGGCTTCCAGGCATCATCAACTATCCCCAAGAAATCAGATTGCTAGACCCAAAGCGGGATGAAGCGAAATGAAAGAGGCCTAATATTCAAGAGCGCCTTCATCTCAAGCTAGATGGACTTCTTATCGGAGACTGAACAGAGGATGATAGAAGAACTAATTTCAAGACCAAGAAGAAGGAAAGAGTTTTGAATAATAAAATGATCTAACCTTGCTGCTATGTGGCCCGACCCTGCTCTTCTATTTTTCCATGTATATTTTCCTTTGATAGGCTTGATGACAAGAAGGTCCTAGTGCTGGATAAGATCTTCCACCCATTCCCTGGCAGGATCCCTTACTGTGTAGTCCCCACTCTTTTCATCCTGGCGTAGAGTCAGGTTCATGTCCCCAGAAAGAATGACATTTTCCATCAACATCTAGGAGGCTAAATCACGAATGGTGTCCCAACAACTTTTTTTATCTACCAAGATGGCTAGAGCGTAAATATTAATGGGATTTAGTGTGTCCTTAGTTTTCAAATGCTGAAGCTGAATTAGAATCCAATTTGTGGATTTTTTAACCAAGATTTCTTTAAAGGAGGTCATGTCCCATAAAACTCATAGACCCCTCTGACGCTCCTCTGGAGGAGGCAACTATGCTTCCGCCCTTACCAAAAAACTGTTTACTTTTTTGGAGGAAGTCTCCTCCCTCCATTTTGGTCTCCTTTGTTAGTGTCATTCTAGTCATACTGCCATCAATGATCAAAATTAATCTTTTTCATTTGCATATTAGGAGTCCCATAACATAAATTTCACCATTCTGCTAGGTCATGGATTCACTGATGGTAGTGATCTTTCATCAGTTTACCCTCATGTGAAACTTGATGATTATCCTCTCTATGGTCTTTATTCACGAGTCACTTTCCCTCTCTGAGTCATGTTATTAGGTCATAGGGTTGGTATTATTAGGTTCTAGGGTCTCACCATGGTCAAATTAACAAGTCAAGTGTCAATAAATATCAGGAAGGTCATGAGGAAGTCAATAAACTCAAAGTCACAGCACCTAGAAAGATAAAAGAACTTTTTTATTCAGTTTGATGTAATTTTCACCTCAAAACCATGTTTTGAGGTGAAAACATGATACATTTCTTTTATTATCATATTTTATGTAATTTTACGTCATCATATGTAATAAGTCACACTTCAGAAGCTGCGATCTCCACAAAGTCACCACCCTACCTTTCAGAGACATCGTCCACCGCATTTTCAGTCCATAATTTATGTCCATTAGAAAGATCCCGGAAAGAGCTTTCGAACAGTATATTATACTTTCAAAACTGACTCCTGGATTGAAATTTATGCCTAAGTGAATAAAGCTCCCCTATACCCTAAACCAACCTCTTTTCCCACCTTTCCCTTAAAATTTATGTTATTAAAGTTTAATATTATCATTTATAAAACCCCATTTTCCCGCATCCGATGGCAAAATCTCATTATTAAAATATTTTAAACACGTATGCAATAAAATAAACCACTTCCTCTCCATATCCCTTTATAATAAAGTTTTATAGTTTTTTATTATAAAATCCCCCCCCCGCCAATCATAATCACGCCATACCTATGCACGCTCCGATTGACCCTCCACTCCAAAAACATCGATGCGATTGACTAAATCCTAACCGTTGATTTTATCGATGATCAGACATCCCATACACCATCACCCCCTCCGATTGAGTCCCTCCCAATTGACTCTGCCCGATTACTCCTCCACCGTCGATCTGCCCAACGATTCGATGGCCCACAGCCCATCGCTTCATCGCAATCAATGATTTTAAATAATACTTGGCCGCCACTCCCCTCTTGCTTTCGATTCAGATTGATCCATGGGTCCCACCACGTAATCTTCCACCCCTTCATAAAAAAAATGGTCCTTTCCCTTTGTAAAAATCAAATTTCATTTTATTTCTTTTTATAAAGGGACTTCCCCCTCATCGCTCATTCCCAATCGCATCGGTAAAATTCTATTGTGTGATACACCCACCCCTCCCTTCCGATTGTGATTGCGATTGTCCTCCCGGGTCCCACCTTAAAGGCCTTCTTCTCTTCCAATGTAATATCATTTTTCTCCATTGCAAAACGCCGAAACCTTTTATTTTGTTTTTACCCAATTACCCTTTGGCTTATCCCTATTGCATTAATTCCAATTGCATCAGAGTTTTAGGGCCTTGTTCTAATATACCTATTCCTATCTCCTTTCCTCTGATTGTGATTACACCATCGCAATGTGTATTTTCAAATGCTCCACTATATGTTGTTTCCCATTGTGTCACACCTCCTCCGATTCTGATTGCGATTGCAACCCCACCTCCTTTCCCTTTGCTCTTTCTCATTCAAAATGGTTTTTTCCCTTCACTAAAAGGCATAATTTCATTTTAATTTTATTTCAAAGGCATTCTCTTCAAAAGTGGATTTTTCTTCAAGAGAGTAATAATAGAAAGAAACAGTTAAAGGGCCGAGAGCTAAATATGAGACAGGGACTTCTACAACAACAGTAAAATAGGGATTTGTTTTTCAGATTGCCTATTTTTATTTTATCCAGTGTAACAGCGAAATCTTCATATGGCCTAAAATGTATTGATGTTCCTTCCTTTCAGGAGCAGATTGTTGGTTCTCTTTTCTATCTTCGGATTTCAGTTCTGAGTTGGTAAAACAACTCCCTTTTTCTGTGGATCTATTTCCCACATTTCTAGTTTATTTAATGTAATTTTCGCTCATTTGTAATCATTTTGTAAGTCAGTGAGTAAGGGAATAGTGTGGAAATCAAGGAGGACACCCTGCACTCCATTGTAACAGTTTGACAGGGAATTAATAAGATATGTAGCTTTGATTTGTGGGATCCATGTGGTATGAATTTTAGCATTTGTTCTCTCCTTTGTGTTCATATGTAATTTTTTATGTGTACCATTCATTCATAAACATCTCCGGTTGAATGCTTTCAAGATAGATAGGTAGAATCCATTTTTATGCTCTGCCTTGGGAAATCATTCAATATTCTGTGTTTTTTCTTTTGTTTGAAAATGATCCATCTCCTATGCCCTTTTCAGCTCCTTACCAGTCTTACCATATCATCATTATTTAAAATTAATTACTAAAATTTCCTTCCTACCTTGACCCATGAAATAACCTGTATCCCTGATTTAATTCCCCAGTTTCAAACTGTCCCATTTGTTCCATACATCCCTGAAAAATTCATTCATTTAAACATTTACCATTATTATGTATAGCCTAAAATCAGTTTCATAATTGTACTTTGTTGAATATCCTTCCATGGAGACAACCCTCTCCTGACCTTATAGGGCTAGCTACAAGGTTGAGCATGGTTTAGATGTTACCCTGATTTGCCTTTCTTCAGCCTGAGGTTCAGATTTGGTGATAACATTTCTGGTGACTCTGCATGGGAAACATTTAGCATAAAAGATTCATCACCCCAGTGATATTTTCCTTGTAAATTCGTGGACTCTGGATAATGATGTTTAGAGCCTTCTAGGCTAGAATAAAAAATTTTAAAGTAGAAATTTAACCACACTGGCTTCAGGAATATACACAAGGGCCAATCCTGATCCAAATCCTCCCCCTGTGTTTTAAAATCCTAATCTCATTCCAAGAATAGTCAGAAGGCAAGAAGCATCACTAAGTCCTAGACCTATCCTCAGATCCCATACTTGACCCAGTGAATGGTTGTTTGTAGAAGATCTTTGTTTTGATGAATGTTTTGAGCTTTCTTTGTTTAGAAGTAAGTCTGAAACTGAACTTGATGACACAGTTTTAGATCAAGAATTCCTTGTAGATATTGAAGTTCAAAGGGAAAATTCTTCAATTGATGATTACATTTTGAATTCCCCTCAGTCATCTATCATTGTAAATAATATTCCTGAGCCTTCAGAGTCATCAGGAATAGCATTTCCTCCCCCTAATTCATTAGCGTTCCCATTATTCAATTCTCAACATTCATCTCCTCCATCAACACCTCCCTTAAATCCTAGTAGCACAAACATTGTTGTAAATCCACCTCGAGTCATGGTTGCTCGGTATGCACCCCTAGTTTTACCTCAGGTTCTAAATGATATGCTTGTTTATTACCAAAGTAAAACTCATATTTTTGATGCCACTCAAAGCATCACAGCCCAACAACATGTTGATAAGATGAATGACTGTTTTTATCTACATGAGGTAGAGGCAGAGAATGTAACCACAAGATTTTTTGTTCAAATATTTGGAGGTGAAGTTAGAAAGTGGTTCAGAGCCTTACCAGCAGGCTCTATCTACACTTTGCAGGTGTTACATACACAGTTTTTAGACCGATGGGAGGCAAAGAAAAACCCAATCCATTTTTTCTGAGTATGAAAATATTAGAAGAAATGTGGGTGAAACTGTACAGGATTATTGTGTGAGATTTAATGCTGTATATAACGCTATTCCGACCAATCTTAAACCCCCTGTGGGATTATCCTTGCTCAAATTTCCAGATGGTTTTGATGCTGATATGGAATATCAGCTACGAGAAAGAGATCCTACCACAGTTGAAGACATGCAAAAGATATTTTTTATTGTAGAAGTGAATTTGCTCGCCAAAAGAGCGCGGACCAGAGCTGAAAAAGAGTCATGGTGAAAGAAGAATCCTTTCCTTTAGATAGTAAGATGGACACTTTGATCTGGACAGTGGAGAAGATGGTTGATCGGCTAACCATTTCAGATAGACCTGAAGCACAAATAAGGAATCCTAATTTCAGAGGACAACAACAGCTACAATACAGAATCAAGCAGAGAGAATAGAGGGCGCATGACCAAGCACCGCCACAGCAACACATCAAGACCCCATTGCATCAAAATTACGTTCAAGGAACGAAGACAGATGATGATGATGATCATTTGATTGAAGCCAACCATTTCTTCACAGTCAATGTTGCGCCCATCTTTCTCACAGAAGATGAGGAACATACAGCGACTACAAACATTCAAAAAGATGAAGATTTCATATTGGCCAATTACGTAGTGTTAGAAGAAGAGTCTGATGATTTCCAAAGAGGGTACATGAATGCTTTATCAGCCCAATAGAAGCAATATTCTTTTAGGAATAGAGATGTCCCGATCAGTCCCATTCAAAAGAGAAAAGAGCTCCAATCGAAAAACGATTCTTCAAACACTCAAAGAAAGGGAAAAGACCCCGCCGATCCTTCTCCTAGCAAGCCATCTTTAGCAAATAATATTCCAAATCAAAAGAACCAGCAGAGCGCAGCAAAGGAGCAAGTAGAGAAGAAAGTTCCTCCCATTAAAGAGGTAGAAAAAGTTCCTTCTTTTAATTTGGAGAATGAAATTTCTAAGCTGAAAGTGTCCATGCCCTTGACTGAGTTGGTGAAAAAAAGTACTTATAAACATTAGGTGTCTAGAATTTTGCAAATAGAATTTGTTTCAGATATGGTAAATGTTGAAGATGATTATCCTGAACTCATTTTTGGTCCAACCATAGAAGATCAATCTGAAGAAAGTGAATTCCCTCCCTTTTACCTGAGTCTTAGAGTACATGATTTCATCTTGCATAATGCTATGTTGGACTCCATAGCCTCACATAATTTGATTCCCAAAGCCATCATGGAGAAGTTAATACTTGATATTACCCGTAAATACCATGATTTGTATTCCTTTGACTCAGGTAGGGTTGATTTTATTGGTCTTATCAAAGACTTGGTAGTATCTTTAGATCAAATCCCAGCCAAGAATGTTTTGATGGACGTAGTTGTTGCCGATGTTCCACCATGATTTGGAATGCTTCTATCCAGGTCGTGGGGTGTAAAACTTAAAGGAACCATGCAGCTTGACTTCTATTATGCCACCATTCTTGTGTTTGGTCAGTTGAGAAAACTATATAGGGAGAAGAAAATGAAATACATGATCACTAACAAAGAGAATCTAGTTAATAATCCCATTAATGCAGTCCACACAGATTTAGATTCCTTTGTCTTATATTCAGATGGTGGTTTGAATGATGAAAATGTTTAGTTGGTACAAGTAGATGAGATACCTGAGATTTCAGAAAATTTTAGGGAAGTCCTCAAACAGGAAAAAGATAAAGTAGCAAGCACTTCTGAGCCTCCTGCCTGCCAGCAGCAAGAAGATGGCGAACAACAGAAAGATGCAGAAGTTATCCAAGATAAAGTAGAGAAAGAAGCAAAATTTCAGCATCTACAAGAAGAAGAATAAGGCCTTTGGAGCATGGATTTTGATGGAGCTGTTGGTAATGATGGAGCTGGTATTGGAATATGGATTCTAAACCCTGTTTTCCAACCTGAAAAATTTCCTAGCAATGTTAGAGTATGTGCTTACAAATTAGCCTTTAACTGCTCTAACAATGAAGCAGAGTGTGAAGCTTTGATTGCAGGTCTGAATATTTTGAAGAAGTTAAATGCAAAAAGGATTTATGTATATGGAGATTTATATCCGATAATCAAACAGGTCAAAGGAGAGTACCAAGCAAAGAATCCAAGATTGAGGGCTTACAGAAACACAGTCCTAGACATCTTGAAGACATTTCCTGAGTACACCTTGACAACAGTACCTAGGATGCAGAACATTATTACTGATTCTCTTGTCACCACAGCAAGCAACTTGAAGATTCCAATGAGCTCTAACAACAAGTTTGAGATTTATGTCAAACATAGGCCTGCTATTCCTGACAATTTAAGATATTGGCAAGTGTTTTGGGATGACAATGATATCAATTCTTTTTTTCAGAGTGAAGGAAAATTCAAAGATACTCCAATAGAAGGTGATTATGATGTTGATGATCAAGAAATTGAAGAAAATCAGATGGACATATTGCAGCTAAAAGATAATGTAATTCCTAGAGGTCTCATACCTTTAGAGGAGCTTTTTGATCAAGATGATGTTGCAAAGAAACCAAGCTTGGTGCCTACTGAGAAAGGAGTCGAAGATGTGAATCTTGGAACAGCTGACAAGCCCAATTTTGTGAAGTTGTGAAAGGCATTGTCCCCTGAGGTAAAGGAAAAGTATGTTAACTTGCTTTCTGAATTTTCTGATGTGTTTGCATGGGATTATTCATATTTGAAGGTGTATGAAAAAAACATAATTCAGCATACTATTCCCATCAAGCCCGATCAGAAGCCATTTAGATAGAAGCTGAGAAGAATCAATCCGAAGCTGCTACCATCCATCGAAAAAGAGGTAAATAGATTGTATAAAGCTATTATCATTGTACCAATTAGATTTTCTGACTAGATTTCAAATTTGGTCCCGATACGTAAGAAGACAGGAGAGATAAGATTGTGCATAGATTTTTGGAATCTGAATAAATCATCCTTAAAGGATAATTATCCACTTCCAAAAATGGACCATATTCTGCAGAGAGTAGTTGGAAAATCAAGGATGTCACTACTTGATGGCTACTCAGGCTATAACCAGATCCTGGTTCATAAGAAAGACCAAGACAAAATTGCCTTCACAACACCCTGGGGAACCTTCCAGTATGCCAAAATTTCATTCGGACTGAAGAACGTGTTGGAAATATGATGCAATGTGTTTTCCTTGATGGAAATCTACTTGATGAAGTTGTTCTTGATGGAAACTAACTTGATGTGTTGTCCTTGATGGCAACCTACTTGATGAAGTTGTCCTTGATGGAAACCTACTTGATGAGTTACGTTTTGATAGCAACCTATTTGTTAAAGATGTAAAAATGATGTATCTACAGATCAGTTTAGAAGTAGCAGAAAAAGGAAATTCAGTAAGTGCCAGAGAAATGATAAATATAATATGTCACAATGTATATGCTACTTTTATGAAGGCAACCCGCATATGGATTCAATGTATACACTACTTTTGTGAAGGACACCAGCGTATACATTCAGGACTAGTATATACACATCTAGTTTGAAGAGAAATCACGTATACATGCAGCTACGAACGCTCCAAGTCGCGTATGCCTTTTGAGCTCTAAAAAGTATGATACCTAGGGGAATTACCATGGTAATGGCCCACAGTATTGAGCCCTGGATTATCTATTTGATCCCATCCAGGAATACCATCAGCGGTTAAGTGGTTTTGACTCATGGTATTGAAAAAGGCTAAATCTATATAAGGAGAAGAAGATCATAGTGAAAGAGTGTGCATAGGTATGGGTTTAATGAATACTTCACTCTGAAGTATATCTGGATGGAATGGGTAACAGTTTATTGATCTGAATTAATAATGCACCTATGAAGAAAATGATGAAAAGGGATCTCTAGATCTGTTTATGGAATTTTTAGATCTGTGATCTGGCGAATCTTTGCTGAAGTAAAGGGTGAAATCTGAGTTATATGTTCTAAAGAGCTGCATAGTTCTGAAAAGTTACAGATCTATATGCATGTTCATCTCAGCGAAAGCGCGTATATACACAGGTTCATTTCAGAAAAAGCGTGTATGAAATCAAAGGTTAGTTCTGAAATAGTTGCAGATCTATACGCAGGTTTGTCTCTGTGAAAGCGCGTATATACACAGGTTCAGTGAAGTAAAAGCGCGTATGGAATCTAGGGTTTTGCTGAAGTATGTGGAATGAAATGTCTGATCCGTTTTTTTGTTTTACTGTTATCTGTCAATGATGTATTCATACAGATCTGGGTTTTTTGAATATTGATTATGCTACTGATTATGTTGATTAAAGATCAAGTTGTTGGTTGATTGGTTGATGATTCAATGAATGAGTTGATGGGGTTATAAGTTTCAATTTGATGTATGATGAGCTTAAATGTGTGGAGTGGGTCCAGTCTGAAAATCTGATGAAAAGTGGCCTACAAGTTATGTTGTGTGGAAGCTGTTGGATCTAGTATGAAAATTGATGAAACATGGTCCGTAGTGGTGTTGAGGGTTGAAGCCTTCAGTGAGGGGGTTGTATCTCCCTTTCAGTGGTAGCTGGTAAATGAGAGCAAGGGGTAGTAGCTCCCTTGCAGGAGAGGCTGGTAAACAAGAGAAGGGGGTAGTAGCTCCCTTCCAGGAGAGGCTGGTAAATGAGATCAGGGGGTTGGAGCTCCCTTCCAGTAGTGGCTCGAGAACGAGAGAAGGTTGCAGCCTTCTACAGGTGGGTGCCTGCATGCTGGTATGAGTCTACGCCAGTACAAAATTGTAAGAAGTTTTCTTTATAATAAATATTGAAGACAGAGACGACAGCAGTGGTGGTTCTCCCGAATTAGGTTTCCACCTTAAATACTGGTGTTAATGTGTGTTGCTTATGTGTGATGGTTTATTCTGTTATTATTGCACATGCTTACTGCTTACTAAACATCTGATGGATGAATGATGCAATGACCTAAGTAAAGAATTAAATGCATAATAATATCTCTGGACATACGCAAGTTTTCTTAAGGACATCCGTGTGTATATGCGAGTTGGGTTCAGTAAAGTAGCATATGGTTTTAAGACAAAGAAAAAGTAAAAAGTTTTCAGTCATCTGTAAATACTGATTCACCGCTTCCCTCTCAGTATTTTTCCCAATAGAACGCTAGAGCCACTTTCCAGCGAGCAATGGACATTGCTTTTGCCAATGAAAAGGATGTTTTTCTTGTTCTTTATTTGGATGATCTGATAGTGTTTACTGGTTTTGATGATGAGCATTTGCAACATTTGAGAGTTGTTTTTCAGCGATGCAGAAAGTTTGGGATTTATCTCAATCCAAAGAAGAGTCTCTTTGCCATGGATGAAGGCAAGTTGCTGGGGCATATCATCTCTAAATATGGTATCCACATTGATCCATATAGAGTGGAGGAAATTCAACACATAGACCTTCCACAGAACAAAAAGGAGGTTCAAGCATTCAATGGTAAGATGAATTTCTTGCGTAGATTTATACCCAATATGGATGAACATCTAAGATAAATGACTAACATGTTGAAGAAGGATAGCATGGTCAAATGGAGTAAGGAGGCTATCAAGTCATTTAATCTGGTAAATTTTGCTTTGTCCAATGCCCTAGTCTTGATCAGTCCTGACTACACTCAAGATTTCATCATATTTTCATTTGCATCGGAGCATACTATGGCTATTGTTTTGATGCAAAAGAGAGATTACATTGAAAAGCCAATTGCATTTTTTAGTATTACTATTAGAGATGTTGCCTTGAGGTATAATATCATTGAAAAACAAGCATTGGCTCTTATAAAGGCATTGAAGGATTTTAGGGTCTATATTCTGCATTCACATACTATAGCATATGTTCCTAACGCAACAGTAAAGGATGTGTTGATGCAAACTGATCCCGAAGGTCGAAGAGGTAAATGGATAGCAGCTATGTTAAAGTATGATTTGGAGATCAAACCCACAAAGTTGATCAAAGGACAAGGCTCGACAAAGTTGATGGCCCAATCAAATCTGTGTGCCCGGTGTTGGGGTTCCCATGTTTTGGCCAGATTGGAAAGACCAAAAGATGAGACAACATCATAACCACTTTCAGACCTCAGGATCTAGCCCTCCTGGGTCTAGAGAGGGATCTCTCTGTATGAGCAAAGGTTTATGTCTATGAGGCTCAAATGTTATGATTTTAGGCTAGTTATAAGGCTCTCAGTTTGTTTGTTGACTGTCTATTTTGGTTGCTAGTTATCAGGAAGGAAGGGTTCAATATAAGCCAGGATGAGAAAAGAGGGATAAGGCAGAGGTGAAATATTATAGGAAATATTCAAAACCATTAGGCAATGGAGTCAGGAAAGGATTTTCTTGCTAATCAATAGGTAGGATTTCAATTGGGCTAGTAATCTGAAACTTAGGATATTTCAAGATGATTATGTGATATGGAAGGTAGGGAAGGGGAGACGACACAAATTTTAGAGCACAAAATTACAGATCAGCAGGTCGTACAAGGATCCTAGTGGATAGGGCTAACTCTAATCCCCAATGTTCCCAAATCTTCCAACTAAATCTATAACAAGAAGCATCTAAGAACTGAATTCATTTAATTTATAAATCAGAGAGTAGGCAATAACATCCACTACACTGGCTAAACCAACTGAAATCATGTCTCAGATAATACGTTTAGGAGAGAAACATAAATGGAAAGGAGAGAAGAAACATAGGGTACCTAACAAGGGTAAATCCTATGCCAATATTCTGGTGCAAGCCAGTAGAAACGAAATGAAATGAATATAAACACAGAGATAGGAAAACATCACCGCTGCTTCAGATCAGGATCCAAAGAAATGTGCTTGTCATATTAAGTAACAATACCAATCAAGTACAGTATTGCCAATAGCTGAATACTCAGTCTGAAAACTTCTCCTTCAACCTATCTTACAATCTTTACACAAAGACTGTGTCTCAAAAGAAACTACTTTCAGTTCTCTGATAACTGATCAACAACCATTACAGTGAGTTTCTTCATGGATTTATAGCTCCGAAGGAGTAGAGGAGGTAGGTGAAGAAATAAATGCAGTATTAAACACCTAAAAAGAAAGAGGGCCGAAGCCCATTCTGTATAAATCCTGTGCATTGATCTCTGGCGTTCTTTGGGCGAATGAATGGACTTCTTCAGACTGGGGATTAATCTGATATGACTCTGATGTGTTCTGACTGCAGTACTGTGTGGTGCTATTGGTGAATAAACAAAGATAAAAGAATGATAAAGAGATCTGCCATACTGATGAAGTAAATGCTCTGATAGTACTGGGGTTGTTTCAAGGTAGGAAATCTCTCCAGAACACGTCATAGATTGAATACTGCATGGGCACTCTGTCATTTATGGAGGGAAAAACATTTTTCTGCTGTATAATCCCCTGATATGCATTGATTTCTGCGTACTATACCTTTGCATGATATGTGGGATCATTGATATGGTGCTTTGCCTCTAAACTGTTGTATTAAAACTCAAAAAAATCTCAATTTTGAATGCTGGAATCCTTGATTATAAGTTGGTCTTTCTCCACGGCTTCATAAATGTCTCGATTCTGCAAGATCTGGGCTTTAATGGCATGGGATAGAGTATGAAAAGTTTCAAACTTTGTCCTTCAATGGAATTTATACTTGCCGCCACCTTTCCTAACATTTCCCTATAGTACCAGCTTTAGTTTTAATTCTGCCTACTCAATGCGCCGCTTACAATGATTCCTATGAATCATGGTGGCTTTCTGCCTCTCTGGAAACCCTGCAAAAACATGCAACTTGTTAAGAAAACCATGGGGGTGGTGGATGCAATGGGGGGTGGCTAGACTGATGATGTGGACTGGTTTGATGGCGAGACTATCGTGGATGACCTGTAGTGAGGTGGAAATGATGAAGACTACAGTCAGAAGGTGGCGCAGAAGGAAAATGAACGAAAAAGCTTTGAATCTCCGACCTTTGAATGAATATGTAAGATGGGAGAGGCGACAGTATGGTGAGGCACGTGGAGGTGATGTGTCAGGAGAGTCAACCGCGCGAAGACCAAACTAGGCCGTCGGATCTCAGAGGAGATCGACGGTTGGACGCACAGCGGAGGGTAACGAACGGGGGGCCTAGGGTACGGATACTATGGTTCAAACTTCGCGCAGCTTCGTCGAGCAATGATTGTTGGATGGGTAGAGGCAGATCTGATGTCTCGTATGAATATCGCTGCACGTCCTGTACCGAACAATAACACGCAATGGGCAAGCGGTTTTGAAACCGTATAGGAGCCACACGTCGAAAAGTGTGTGGAATCACTGGCCGATGAGGGAATACCACCTACCGCCCGAAGGCGGTGCAATGAAAACCGGGATTTTTTATGGCATGGTGCGTGGCGGGGGCCATAGTGGCGGACGCCCTCTGAATTGTTGATCTGGTAGTGAATGGACGACGAGGGCGTGATCAGTGGTTTGAATGGGTGAATCACGAGCGCCACGGGGTTTGATGATCGATGTCCGATCTATATGGATCAACGGTTGAGAAAGTGCCCGATAGACATATGGGGCAAGCGCCTTCGGGCTAGAGCTTTGGTCACATCACTAGGTTCTATGGGAGGCAAAGGTGCGGAGGCTAGCGGAGAAAGGGATGAGGCCTATTATATGGTCGAAAAGTGGGTTTTTTAACCCTTTTTAATGCACTTTGAGGCCTAAGGAGGGTAACGGTAAAGAGATAGAGGGGAATTTTGAGGAAACGAAGGGCAAGGGTTGGATTTAAAGGGGGATTTTGGGAAATATTGGGAAGGAAAGGGGATTTTTCCAAGGGGAAGAAAAAGGCAACATGGAGAGTTTCGCAGGGGGGAATTTATCAAGGGAAGAGGCATAGGAGACTTCAAGGATGATGTGTCTTCAGGGGAGATGCATTCCTTGAAGGCTCAAAAACAATCTAGCCCCCTACTTTGCTTTTGCAGAAATTTATAGGGGGCTAATAGTTGCTCCACATGGGGATGGCTTCTTCTTGAAGGAGTCAAGAATTCAGAGAATAGATCTTTGGGGTAGGCCAGGTGCCTGCTGCTTTACACATCCCTTCTTTCTTTAGATCAGCTGCAATAGTATGAAAACACTACATCAGCAGAAAAATTTCTCCAACAAACTACCTACCCCCACTATAGTCCTAGCATTTTCTCTTCCTCTAGGGTGCGTTTGAGCTAGCAGACCCTTTACATGATTTTATTTTGTTAACAAAAAATAAACCTATTCTAAATCTACCCTTATTGCTCCATGAGACCAGATTAGATAGTTGGTCTCATATGTTTCTCTACCTAGTCTAATATCTACTGGGATTAAACTGTCCAGCAGACTTCTTCTGTACATTCTAAAACAGAAATTGAAAAACAGCCAAGCCAGGATTGGACTGTCTGGATTGCTGCAGGCCATGGCATAAAGACAGTCACACATGGAAAGAAACTTGCAAAACTAAAGACAAAATTGTGAAGGCTTGAAATCTGCAATCCTTTAGAGTATCCTTCTCTCCTTGTGACTCAGGTTTTGATTTTGTTATAGTCACTCGTTCTTCATTTCAGCTCTGATTTTAGGCACGTTGGAGCTGATTCTTCTTTCTTCTTTGTTGGTTTAGATTTTGGGCATGTCAGGACCAGCTGCTCTACTTTCTTTGGCTCAGGTTTTGAGCTTATTAGAGCCAATCTTTTTTTTGAAGCCCCTTTTCTCTTTTTCTTTGAAAGTAAAAACTACAATGTTATGTACAATGGAAATGGAGACTGGAAATTGTAAATTAGCAGAAGTAATGTTTGAGAATCCTGCCATTGACAGGACCCCCAAATAGCTCAGTGCCATCTAATTCTTGTAGGAAGAAAGCATTGGGACCCACAGTGGCCTGGATGAGATATGGACCTTGCCACAAACTGTCAAATTTGCTGTGCTTTCCTTTATCCTCTCTTCTCGAGTCCCACTTCAGAACCTTATCTCCAACTTTGAAATCAACAGCTTTGGATTTTTTGTCAAACAATTTCTTTATAATCTCCTGAACTCGCACTGCTCTATTGTAGACCTCTTCCCTTGTCTGCTGAAGATGGATTGTTTGGTTTATTCTCCTCACCATGTTGTCTTCTTCTGTTTGGATCTCTTGGATTAGCTTGATTGCCGATATCCCAAGGCTAGTAGGAAATACTGCTTCTGTTCCATAGACAAGCTGAAAAGGTGACGTGCCAATGGACTTCTTTGTTGTAAGCCTGTCAGCCCATAAAGCATGTACTAAATTGTTATGCCATGATTTTTTGTTCTGTTCCAACAAATTTTTGATGATGATCACCAGACTCTTGTTTGATGATTCACTAATCCATTACCTTGAGGGTAATAGGCAGTTGAATGACCAAGTGCTATTTGATACTTGTGACAAAAATCAACCATCTTTTCGGATCCGAAAGCAGTAGCATTATCAGTGATTATTTTCCTTGGGAAGCCAAACTGAGACAGGATGTGACCTTCTAGGAAAATAATGATGACTGAGTCTGTGGCATTCATAGTGGGTATGGCCTCTATCCACTTAGTGAAGTATTTTGTGGTTGTTAGGATCCACTTGTGTTGTGCAGAAGAAGCAGGGTGAATTTCCCTTATGAAATCTAGGCCCCATTGCAGAAAGGGACCTTCGACAGTGATGGGTTGTAGACAGTGATGGGTTGTAGGGGTAAAGGGAGGAGTTTTCTTTTTCCCTCAAAGATCTAACATTTGTGGTAGGCAACTATCATTTTATGGACATCATTGAAGAGTCTGGGCCAATAGTAACCAGCTCTGAGTATTTTTTTTGCAGTGGCTTTCCAACTCAGGTGGCCTCCACATTCTCCAGCATGGAATTCTTGCTTAACCCCCTCTGCCTCATTTTCAGGCAAAAATTTAAGCAACAGGCCATTACGATTCTTCCAGTATAGGTTTTCATCCGAGATGTAGTAATTTCTGGCTTTTAGCTTTAAGAATTTGGCCTTGGTCTTTGATAGTTCAGGTGGGGCCTTGAGGTGTGTAAGCACATACAGAATGTCGAAATACCAAGGTGAGCTCTTAAACTTTTCCTCAACAGTGAGATCAGGCAATTCTTGTTTCTCATCCAAGGTATTTATCATGTTAATATCTAGGGCTTGTAGGTTGGATTCAGCCATTAATTTAGCTAAGCCCTAACCTTTAATCAGTTTGGTGGGTTTTATCTCAAGGTCGTACTCCAAGATCACTGCTATCCATTTTCCCCTTTTCCCATCTGGGTCTTGGGACAGTATATCTTTGACTATGATGTTGGGCACATAAGCTACGGTGTGAGAATGCAATATGTACACCCTGAAGTCTTTCAAGGCCTTAATCATAGCATAGGCATGTTTCTCCATGATGTTGTATTTCAAGGGTGCATCTCTGAGTGCTTTGCTAAAGAAGGCAATTGGCTGTTCCATTCCCTCTGTGTTTTTCTGTAGCAAGACTGTAGCCACTATATGCTCAGAGGTGAATGAAAATATCAGGAAATCTTTGGAGAAATATGGGCTGATTAGCATGGGAGCTTGGGTAAGTGCAGGTTTCACTAATTCAAAATATTGTTTAGCTCCCACATTCCATTTAACTCCTGCACCTTTCTTCAGCATGTTAGTCATGTTCCTAAGGTGTTCCGCCAGATTTGGAATAAACCTCCTAAGGAAGTTAATCTTCCCAATGAAAGACTGTAATTCCTTGATGTTTCTAGGGTGTGTGATCTGTAGTAGTCCCTCAACTCGCTGTGGGTCTATCCTGATTCCCTCCTCGGATATAATGTGGCCAAGAATTTTACCTTCTTGTAGCCCAAAGACAATCTTTTTAGGGTTCAGGGACAGACCAAACCTTCTACATTTTTTTAATACCTTTCTCAGATGTTTCAGGTGTTCCTCTTCGGTCTTGGAAAAGACTGTTATATCATCTAAGTAGATAACAATGAGGTGCCCTATATCATCTGAAAATGCTATGTCCATTTCTCTTTGGAAGGTGGCTCCAGTGTTCATCAATCCAGAAGGCATCTTCACATACATGAAGGTACCCCATGGAGTGGTAAAAGCTATTTTGATTTGGTCTTCTGGGATCACTAAGACTTGGCTATAACCTGAAAAGCCATCCAGCAGGGAGATTCTTTTAGAGCCCACTACCTTCTGAAGGATATGTTCCATTTTAGGCAAAGGGTAATTTTCCTTGAGTGAGGATTTATTAAGATTCCTGAAGTCTATGAACAATCTAATTTCTCCTGTTTTCTTCCTCACAGCCACTAAGTTTGATACCCAATCAGAGAACCTCACCGGCACAATTATACCTGCTTCATACATTTTCTTAATCTCCTTCTCTACTGCAGGCAATTGTTTGGGATTGATTCTGCGAAGTTTTTGCCTAAAGGGCTTATGATTTTCTTTCAAGGGTATTTTGTGTTGGATGATGTTTGTGTCATAGGCCTCTAAGTCCTCATAGCTCCATGCAAACACATCAATGAATTCCTTGAAAAGGTCAATGTATTTCTTCTTCATGTTTGCAGGTAGAGACTTAGCCAGTTTAATCATTTTGGGCTTATCTTCAGTGCCTATATTGCATTCTTCCACATCAGAGTCTGCATGCTCTATAGTGGGCTTCTTTTCCACATCATCAAAGTCAAAAAGGTCCTCTAAGGGTGCGAGGCCTCTAGGTATATTCTTATCTTTGGCATGCAGCACCTCTACCTCTTCACTATCTGCATTTTCACATTTGCGGTCTGGGTTTCCAGTCTATTCATCTAAAGAGTTTATTTCTATGTTACAGGGTGTTTCTTCCTCATTTGAGGACTCATCACTTAGGCAGCTATGGTCAGGTTGGGAGTCTGAGTCAGAAAATTCAAACTCGTCTCTGCCTACCAGGAATTCTTCGATCTATTTATCACCTTCAACAAACTTCCAATATTTTTCGTTATCTGGCACAGCAGGTCTAAATTTAGTCTGAATGATGATCTGTTGGTCTCTAGGAGTCTTGGGGTAGGAACTCGCTAGGCAAGCTAATCCGTTTTCAATGACATTTTGACTCCTAGGGACGAACACCAGTTTATATTCAAAAAATGTTTTCAATATGTCCTTAGCGTCGTTCCTATACGCCCTCAGCCTAGCATGCTTGGCTATGTATTATCCATTCACTTGTTTAATAACTAACTCTGAGTCTCCCTTTACGGTTATCCTACAGGCTCCCTTTTTCTTCAACAGATTCAGACCCAGGATTAGAGCCTTGTATTCTGCAACATTGTTTGTGCATTTGAAATGCAGACTACAGGCGTGGCTCTCAGCGTAGTCAATTTCTGTATTATGTAACCATACCGCTGCACCTGCAGTCCTTTTAGTACAGGACTCGTCAAAGCTCATTTCCCATAAGGGGTTATTCTCATGACTATCATTGTTTTCTCCCTTACAGTTGGGTTCGTTATTGTGTTGTGTTATAGGGTATGTACTAGGCTGTGGATCACTTTGTTCTTCGTGGAATGTATGAGGTTTGGGGATCTGGCTAGATGGATGTTTACGCTCTGTCTCTTGTTCACTTGGGGTTAGGTCTCCACCGCATATCCTACAAGTTTCGTTGCGATTTTCTTCTTCGTTGTCCTCTAAATCCAGAGCAGCCATTATGTTAAAATCAATAGCTCCTGCCTCTCCGTCTGTATCTCTGTTTTGGGATCCCGACCCTTCCAAGGATTCATCATTACAAAAGATGAAGGATTCAAGGTCTGTATGTACAGAATAGACATGTGAATTTTCTGGTTTTTCGGGGCTACTAACTAGGAATTTCATCTGTTTCTCCCTATACAGTTTTCTAAGTTGGCCAAAGATTGGGATTGTGGCATACGAGCCATTCATCTGCATTGTACCCTGCAGCTTGGCTCCCCATGATTTTGATAATAACATGCCATAATTGGGTGGCACGTCTTCTACCACAACATCCATGACCATACATTTCGTTGGGATCTGGGTCAAACTCACACATAGATCTTTAATCAGGCCCAATCATTTTACTCTGCTAGAGTCAAATGAGTATAAGTATTTGTAGGGTATGGTTATCTCTAGACCTATTCTTTCCATAAGTACCTTAGGAATTAGGTTGTGAGATGCTCCAGAATCATGCATTGCATTATGCAGGATCTTGTCATTAATGTTGAGACTGATATAGAAAGGTGGAACTACCCCTTCCTGAAACTTCCCCTCTATCTTAGGTCCAGATAGGAGGGTAGGCTGATCATCATTCAAATTGACAGAGTCACCATTCTCACTAAGGTTCAAAGCCTTTAAAATCTGGCCTTTATATACATCCTGAGTGGCCAGCTCAGAAAGTGGGACAGATATTTTAATTATTGCAATCTCACTCTCCAAATTGAAAGGGGACTGACTCTTAGGCATGCTTATCTCTGTTCTATTTACCACTCCCTTAGTGGCTGAATCAGTGGGCTGATTCTCATTATGTACAGTGTTTGTGGAAGTTTTATCAGGAGCACTAATTGCAGTGCTAGTGCTGCTAGCTGGTTTACCTTGTGCATTAGTGTTTTGGTTGTCTTTTCCTCCATTCTTTCCAGAACTCTCAGCTGTTGGTTTGTTGGTTTCAGCAGTTGCTTTAGAAGTTTTCTCAGGCCTCTTTTTGATGGTAGTCTCAGAAGCTTTGGGTTTGGTAGTTTCTTGACTCTTTTTTCTTCTAATTTCATACTGTTCTCTGACCTGCATCATGGAATTTTCAAATCCTAGTCTGTAATCTTCAGATTCCAACCATTCCTCTTCCCAACCATAGGGTGAAGGCTGGTCTTCTTCTGAGAAACAATTATGGATTGAATCTTCCATTTCAAACATGTTTATCATGTTTCCCTCAGATGCTTCTATGATTCCCTCATCTTCATCAAGAAAATTCTCTTGGAATGGGGAGATAACTTGTCGATATGATTCTCTTTGTCTATTAGGAGTGTTATTGTTTCTTCTAAAGTTTTGGTTCTGGTTTTGGTTTCTGTTTTGGTTACTGACTGTGAAAACCATTTTTCCCATAATTTTTTGTAACCTTTCCACATTTTTAGACATCTTATCATAATTTTGGTCAGATGTGGAAGCTACGTTGTCATCTCTATATGTTACCCTTCTCTCATATTTCATTCTTGCTCTTTTCTCAATCAGGTTGCTTCTATATTTACTGCTCCTTTCTGCATGTCCTCCAATGTGTTTTATTCCTTATCCCTAAGCTCATAGGCCATGTCAGCATCAAAGCCTTCAGGGTATTTTTCTAGGGCCATGCCTTGTGGAGGTTTCATATGTGGAGGGAGGGCATTCTAAATTTTTTTGAACCTCATTGTGTAATCATGGACACTCTCTCCTACGTTTCTGTTAAGGGTCATGTATTCTGCCAGTAGTTGGAAAGGATTCACCCTAGTTTCCCATTTGTTTATGAAAGTCTGATATAAGCCCGGAAGATCATTAATGCTACCTAGAGGAAGGCCCTTGAACCATTTCTTCACATCACCCCCTAAGCTCTGGGCAAAGATTCTCATTTTGACTGTATCATCATGAATTTACATGTAGTTGAAAGAATCCTCCATCTTATCTACATGTCATTGGGCTGTGATGGACTCTTTTACAGTGAAGTGTGGGATCTTAGACTGATAATCATTTGGTAAGGGTACTAGAGGCCGAGGTAACACTAGGGGTGCATACCAGGCTGCCATAATGGTATTTTGATGAGGTAAAGGGTTAACTTGGGCAGCTGGTATATAGATGACAGGGATATTATGACTATCAGAGGACTGATGAGTAGACCTAGGGTGACAGAGCCCCAAGTTTTGTATGAAATGTAAATGGGGAGGAGTAGATGGAAGGGTATGTCCATTCCCAAGGTGCCTACCACTTTGTCGTGGTGAATCAAGAAGCTCAGGGTCTAGCTGATCTAAGCTACTGAATAACCTAGTTCTAGATAAGTTGTTAGGTAGGTCTAGGTCAAGGTGAAAGTGTGATAGAGTTGTAAGATCTTCTAGTGAAAAATTAGCTCTATGGATGTGTTTGGAAATAGCTGATATTTTAGGTGTATGAGCTCCCTTGAGGATGCTCTCAAGATTGTCAACTATTTCAGGTGGGTCTGGGTCAGGGTAAGCTCTTGTATGAATGGTTCTAGAAGCCAGAGTGTTGTTTTTGACCAAGCAGCTTAACCCTACTTGTTACTTCTACTGTGGTTGATGTTGTTATGGAGGCTGGTCTCCCAGTGGAGTCTAATGTGAACCAAGATAATCAGCAGGCCTACTGATCACTAGTGGAGTCTTTGAATCGTTTAGGTAACTATGGAGTCGCCAGGTGGAAGGTTTAGGATGCTTTTGGGAGGGTACAATGTCCACCACAGTGCCCTTGTGATGTCCCTTTTCAAGGATATATTCAAAACACAACAAACTCTAACCAGAGATTGACTGGGAGGGAATTTACTAGATATGTCACCTCTAAAAGAGTGTGAGATCTGGAGCCTACCTGGCCCTTTCCACACTCTGTCCAAGAGTATGGGAAAACACAACAGATGGTATAGAGGTTGATGTGAGAATAAGACTGTTTGACTACCAACCTAACCAGAGATTCTGGGTCTTATGAATGCTTAAGAATGTTTAAGGTGTAATGCACTCACCTCCCCAGCGGAGTCGCCATTATGTTGGGGTTCCCATGTTTTGGCCAGATTGGCAAGACCAAAAGATGAGACAACATCAGAACCACTTTCAGACCTCAAGATCTAGCCCTCCTGGGTCCAGAGAGGGATCTCTCTGTATGAGCAAAGCTTTATTTCTATGAGGCTCAAATGTTATGATTTTAGGCTAGTTATAAGGCTCTTGGTTTGTTTGTTGACTATTTGTTTTGGTTGCTAGTTATTGGGAAGGAAGAGTTCAATATAAGCCACGATGAGCAAAGAGGGATAAGGCAGAGGTGAAATATTCTAGGAAATATTCAAAACCATTGGGCAATGCAGTCAGGAAAGGATTTGCTTGCTAATCAATAGGCAGGCTTTCAACTGGGCTAGTCATATGAAACTTAGGATCTTTCAAGATGATTATGTGATATGGAAATTAGGGAGGGGGAGATGGCACATATTTTAGAGCACAAAATTACAGATCAGCAGGTCGTACAAGGATCCTAGTGGATAGGGCTAAATCTAATCCCCAGTGTTCCCAAATCTTCCAACTAAGTCTATAACAAGAAGCATCTAAGAACTAAATTCATTTAATTTATACATCAGAGAGTAGGAAATAACATCCACTACACTGGTTAAACCAACTGAAATAATGTCTCAGATGATACATTCAGGAGAGAAACATAAATGGCAAGGAAAGCAGAAACATAGGGTACCTAACAAGGGTAAATCCTATGCCAATATTCTGGTGCAAGCTAGTAGAAACGAAATGAAATGAATATAAACACAGAGATAGGAAGACATCACTGCTACTTCAGATCAGGATCCAAAGAAATATGTTTGTCATATTAAGTAACAATACCAATCAAGCACAATATTGCCAATAGCTGAATACTCAGTCTGAAAACTTCTCCTTCAACCTATCTTACAATCTTTACACAGAGACTGTGTCTCAAAAGAAACTACTTTCAGTTCTCTTATAACTGATCAAAAACCATTACAATGAGTTTATTCATGGATTTATAGCTCCGGAGGAGCAGAGGAGGTAGGTGAAGAACTAAATGTAGTATTAAACACCTGAAAAGAAAGAGGGCCGAAGCTCATTCTGTATAAATCCTGTGCATTGATCTCTGGCGTTCTTTGGGCGAACGAATGGTCTTCTTCAGACTGGGGATTACTCTGATATGACTTTGATGTGTTCTGACTGCAGTATTTTGTGGTGCTATTGGTGAATAAACAAAGATAAAAATATGATAAAGAGATCTGCCATACTGATGAAGTAAATGCTCTGATAGTACTGGGGCTGTTTCAGGGTAGGAAATCTCTCCAGAACACGACATAGATTGAATACTGCATGGGCACTCTGTCCCTTATGGAAGGAAAAACATTCTTCTGCTGTATAATCCCCTGAAATTCATTGATTTCTACGTACTGTACCTTTGTATGATCTGTGGGATCATTGATCTGGTGCTTTGCCTCTAAACTGCTGTATTAAAACTAAAAAAACTCTCAATTCTGAATGCTAGAATCCTTGATTATAAGCTGGTCTTTCTCCATGGCTTCATAAATGTCTCGATTCTGCAAGATATGGGCTTTAATGGCGCGGGATAGAGTCTACGAAGTTTCAAACTTTGTCCTTCGATGGAATTTATACTTGCCGCCACCTTTCTTGACATTTCCCTATAGTACCAGCTTCAGTTTTAATTCTGCCTGCTCAATGCACCGCTTAAAATGATTCCTATGAATCATGGTGGCTTTCTGCCTCTTTGGAAACCCTGAAAAAACACGCAACTTGTTAATAAAACCATGGGGGTGGTGGATGCAACGGGGGGTGGCTAGATTGATGATGCAGACTGGTTTGATGGCAAGACTATCGTGGATGACCTGTAGTGAGGTGGAAACGATGAAGACTATAGTCAGAAGGTGGCACGGAAGGAAAATGAATGAAAAGCCTTTGAATCTCTGACCTTTGAATGAATATGTAAGACGGGAGGGGCGATAGTATGGTGAGGCACGTAGAGGTGACGTGGCGGGAGAGTCAACCGCGGGAAGACAAAACTGGGCCGTCGGATCTCAGAGGAGATCGACGGTCAGACACACAGCGGAGGGTGATGAATGGGGGGCCCAGGGTATGGAGAATATGGTTTAAAATTCACGCAGCTTCGTCGAGCGATGATCGTTAGATGGGCAGAGGCAGATCTGATGAATCGTATGAATATGACTGCGCATCCTGTACCAAAAAATAACGCGCGATGGGCAAACGGTTTTGAAACTGTACAGGAGCCAGGTGTTGAAAAGTGTGTGGAATCGTTGGCCAATGAGGGAATACCGCCTACCGCCTGAAGTCGGTGCGATGAAAACTGGGTTGTTTTATGGCATGGTGCGCAGCGGGGGCCACAATGGTGGATGCCCTCCAAACCGTTGATCTGGTGGTGAATGGACAACGATGGTGCGATCAATGGTTTGAACAGGTGAATCACGAGCGCCATAGGTTTTGATGATCGTCATCCAATCTATATGGATCAACGGTTGAGAAAGTGCCCGATAAACATATGGGGCAAGCACCTTCGGGCTAGCGCTTTGGTCACAACACTGGGTTCTGTGGGAGGAAAAGGTGCAGAGGCTAGCGGAGAAAGGGCTGAGGCCTATTATATGGTCTAAAAGTGGGTTTTTTAACCCTTTTTAATGCATTTTGAGGCCTAAGGAGGGTAACGGTAAAAAGATAGAGGGGAATTTTGAGGACACGAAGGGCAAGGGTAGGATTTAAAGGGGGATTTTGGGAAATATTGGGAAGGAAAGGGGATTTTTCCAAGGGAAATAAAAGGGCAACATGGAGAGTTCCGCAGGGGGGAATTTATCAAGGGCAGAGTCATAGGAGACTTCAAGGATGATGCGTCTTCAGGGGAGATGCATTCCTTGAAGGCTCAAAAACAATCTAGCCCCCTAATTTTCTTTTGCCAAAATTTATATGGGGCTAACACCTTGGATATAAACCTCATAACAACAATGTCAGAAGAGGAAGATGAAGTTTTTCTTGTTCCAGTTTCAGATATTTTTCTACAATCCCCATGGTATTCAAATATTGTTTATGTTCTTCAGCATCTTTCACCCCCTCTAGGAATGTCTAAGAGTAAAGGTAGATCACTGAAACTTAAATGTTCTAAATATTGTATTTTGAACAATGCTCTTTATTGGAAATATCGAGGAGGTATTCTCCTCAATTTTTTGGTTGAAGAAGAGTCTCAGAAGATAATGCATGACTTTCATAAAGGTGATTGTGGTGGTAATTTGTTTTGGAAAACTATAGCTAACAAAGTGTTGAGAGCAGGATATTATTGGCCTATTTTATTTTCAGATTTATATAAAACAATGATGAGTTGTCATGAATGTCAAATTTTCCAAGGGAAGAAGAAATTGCTTCCTCTTCCTTTGAAACCAGTTTCAGTAAACGCACCCTTTCAGCAATGGGGACTTGATTTCATAGGATAAATCCATCCTGCATCATCAACACAACATCGATGGATCTTGACAAGTATAGATTAATTCACCAAATGGATTGAGTCCATTCTAGCAAGGCAGGCTACAGATACAATAATTATTCAGTTTCTAGAATCAAATATTTTATCTCGTTTTGGCTGCCCTTACAAAATTATAACAGACAACGCAACAACGTTCAAATCTAAGAATATGGTGGAGTTCTGCGACAAATACAATATTGTGTTGGGCCATTCAAAAACGTACTACCCACAAGGCGATGGCCTAGAAAAATCATCGAATAAATCTCTAATAAATATAATCAAGAAAATTTTGGAGGCAAACAAAAGAAACTAGCATCGAAAGCTTATCAACGCATTGTGGGCAGACCAAGTTAGTAGCAAGAAATCCATAGGTATGTCACCTTTTGAATTGGTTTATGGTACCGATGCTATCTTTCCTACATCACTTATAGTTCCAGTCATGAGATTATTGCAAGAAGTTGGTAGTGAAAACGATGACAATCAGCGAAGAAACAATCAGATGATCCACCTTCAGTAAACAAAAGAGGAAGTGTCATAGAACACTATTCAGTTGCAGGAAAAGATAAAGAAGATCTATGACCGAAAGACCAAAGCAAAAAAATTTCAGTTAGATGATTTGGTGTTGAGATGGGATGCAAGAAATGAGGAAAAAGGGAAGCATGGTAAGTTCAACAACCTGTGGAAAGGACCATACAAGATTTCAGCATACAGGGGACATAATGCTTTCTTGCTTTCAGAAATGGATGGCCAAGATTTCTATAGAGGAGCAGTGAATGGTAGGCTTTTGAAGCACTACCATTGTTGAAGATAATGGACCAGAAACTATGTCACAATCATTATATATACCATGTTATTTTTGGTCAGATTTCAGAATACACAGTCATTAAATTTTGGGGCCCGAGGTGAAGGCTATAAAACTTGAATGACATGTGTATAGTTTGGTTTTAGTTTTCAGTCTTAATCTTGAGTTAGAGTTAGTTTGCATAGTGTCAGTTTTCAGTATTTTTATTTTTATTTTTACTCCATGCCCAATGGATAAGGCTACTTGGTCTACGGTGTTCTTGGCACCTCCAAGGAGTTACTATCCCCATTGGATCCAATGTTAGTGTCAGTCTAGTCATACTTCCATCAGTGATCAAAATTAATCTTTTTCATTTTCATATTAGGAGTCCCATACCATAAATTTCACCATTCCGCTAGGTCATGGATTCATTGATGGTAGTGATCTTTCATCAGTTTTCCCTCATGTAAAACTTGATGATTATACTCTCTATGGTATTTATTTACGAGTCACTTTCACTCTCTGAGTCATGTTATTAGGTCATAGGGTTGGTCTTATTAGGTTCTAGGGTCTCACCATGGTCAAATTAATGAGTCAAGTGTCAATAAATATCAACAAGGTCATGAGGAAGTTAATAAACTCAAAGTCACAGCACCTAGAAAGATCAAAGAAATTTTTTATTCAATTTGATGTGATTTTCACCTCAAAAAAATGTTTTGAGGTGAAAACATGATACATTTCTTTTATTATCATCTTTTGTTTAATTTTATGTTATCATATGTAATAAGTCACACTTCAGAAGCTGCGATCTCCAAAAAGTCACCACCCTGCCTTTCAGAGACGTCTGCCACCACATTTTCAGTCCAAAATTTATGTCCATTAGAAAGAGCCTGGAAAGAGCTTTCCAACGGTATATTATACTCTCAAAACTGACTCCTGGATTGAAATTTACGCCTAAGTGAATAAAGCTCCCCTATACCCTAAACCAACCCCTTTTCCCACCTTACCCTTTAACATTATGTTATTAAAGTTTAATATTTTCATTTATAAAACCCCATTTTCCCCCATCCGATGGAAAAATCGCATTATTAAAATCTTTTAAACACATATGCGATCCAATAAACCACTTCCCCTTCATATCCCTTTATAATAAATTTTTAAAGGTTTTTATTATAAAATCCCCCCCCCCCTCCGATCGCAATCACGCCATACCTATGTGCACTCCGATTGACCCTCGACTCCAAAAACTCCAATGTGATTGAATAAATCCTAACCATTGATCCGATCGATGATCGGATGGCTCATACTCCATCACTCCCTCACAATCAGTGTTTTCAAAGGATCCCCTCTGATTGAGTCCCTCCCGATTAACTCCGCCCGATTACTCATCCACCGTCGATCTGCCCAACGATCCGATGACCCACAGCTCGTTGCTTCATCGCAATCGAAGATTTTAAATAATACTTGGCCCCCTCTCCCCTCTCGCTTCCAATTCTGATTGACCCATGGGTCCCACCACGTAATCTTCTGCCCCTTCATAAAAAAAAGGGTCCTTTCCCTTTGTAAAAATCAAATTTCATTTTATTTCGTTTTACAAAGGGACTTCCCCCTCATCGCTCATTCCCAATTGCATCGGTAAAATTTTATTGCGTGATACACCCGCCCCTCCCTTCCGATTCTGACTGCGATTTTCTGCTTAGGTCCCACCTTAAGGGCCTTCTGCTCTTCCAATGTAAAATCATTTTTTTCCTTTGCCAAACACCAAAACCTTTTATTTTGTTTTTACCCCATTACCCTTTGGCTTATCCCTATTACATTAATTCCAATCGCATCGGAGTTTTGGGTCCTTGTTCTAATATACCTATTCCCGTCTCCTTTCCTCCAATTGCGATTACACCATCACAACGCGTATTTTCAAACGCTCCACTATATGTTGTTTCCCATTGTGTCACACCTCCTCCGATTTCGATTGCGATTGTGACCCCACCTCCTTTCCCTTCGCTCTTTCTCATTTGAAATGGTTTTTTCCCTTCACTAAAAGGCATAATTTCATTTTAATTTTATTTCAATGGCATTCGCTTCAAAAGTGGATTTTTCTTCAAGAGAGTAATAATAGAAAGAAAAAGTTAAAGGTCCGAGAGCTAAATATGAGACAGGGACTTCTATAGCAGCAGTAAAATAGGGATCTATTTTTTAAATTATCTATTTTTCTTTCATCCAGTGTAACAGCGAAATCTTCAGATGGCCTAAAATGTATTGATGTTCCTTCCTTTGAGGAGCAGATTGTTGGTTCTCTTTTCTATCTTTGGATTTCAGTTCTGAGTTCGTAAAACAAATCCCTTTTTCTGTGGATCTATTTCCCACATTTCTAGTTTATTTAATGTAATTTTCACTCATTTGTAATCAATATGTAAGTGAGTGAGTAAGGGAGCAGTGTGGAAATCAAGGAGGATGCCCTGCGCTCCATTGTAACAGTTTGACAGGGAACTAATAAGATATGCAACTCTGATTTGTGGGATTCATGTGGTATGAATTTTAGCATTTGTTCTCTCCTTTGTGTTCATATGTAATTTGTTATGTGTACCATTCATTCATAAACATCTCCGATTGAATGCTTTCAAGATAGATAGGTAGAATCCATTTTTATGCTCTGGCTTGGGAAATCAGTCAATATTCTGTGTTTTTTCTTCTGTTTGAAAAGGATCCATATCCTATGCACTTTTCAGATCCTCACCAGTCTTACCATCTCATCATTATTTAAACTTAATTGCTAAAATTTCCTGCCTACCTTACCCCATGAAATAACCTGTATCCTTGATTTAATTCCCCTGTTTCAAACTGTCCCATTTGTTCCATACATCCCTAAAAAATTCATTCATTTAAACATTTCCCATTATTATATCTAGCCTAAAATCAGTTTCATAATTGTACTTCGTTCAATATCCTTTCACGGAGAGAGCCCTCTCCTGACCTTGTAGGGCTAGCTACAAGGCTAAGCATGGTTTAGATGTTACCCTGATTTTCCTTTCTTCAGCTTGAGGTTCAGATTTAGTGATAACATCCTCGATGAGAAGAATGTTAGGCTTTTCCATTCTTACCAGAATTGTCATTGCTTCCATTTTTTTGCTGCGCCCCATTCCCCAACAGTTCCAGGAGAATATCTTCATTACCTTCTTTTTTGGGCTGAAGGGGCTCGCTTAGGGCCCTGGCTTTGAATCTTGCTTGGCTTGTGACTTTTACCCAACATCTTCTCCAGGGTCAACTGACTGCCTAATAGATTTCCATGTAGGTTTCTTTCTCCAGCTTCTCTTTGAGGGATTTCCTCCCCTTAGTGGATCTTCTGACAGAGGATTGGGATTCCCCTATTTCTCCCTCTTCCTCTGATTCCTCTGAGTTGAGGTCTTCATCCTCTAACCCTATTTCTTTCTATTTTTGGATTTCTCTTTGGCTCTCACTAGATTTCGGGGAGCCAGAGGCTTCCTGCGTTGGAGGGCCCTTTTCTGCATTCTTTGGGCCAACCTCTTGATCTCCCTTAGTTACTAAGCTCAGAGCGGTGAAGCTATTCTCATTATCTTTCAGGCTAGAAATGGGTATGGAGGGATTTCCCAAAGGGGTAGAGCTGCCTCCCCCCTATCAACTTGCTGCCTGTTTGGCCCTGGCCTGGAGGTAGGTTTGGATTTTTTTGCTGGCTGCCATTCTGCTTCTTTCTCTTTCTCTGGGGTCACATTCTTGGGACAACTATTGCAAAAAATTCCATATTCGTGGCATGCGCAACACTTGAATGGCAGTTGTTCATAGTTAATATTCTTAATGTGGGACCAATTCCCAACTTTGAGCTTGATGGCTTTAGGCAGCTCAACTTCCAAGTGGACTTCAACATATATTCTAACACAATCCTATTGTTCATTCTTGCAGGATCTGTCAGTAAAATTCCCAATGGAATTCCCAATTTGAATCAGGGAGTCCCAGCTCCAACAGTGCACTGGAAGATTTGGGAGTCTGACCCAAACTAGAACAGCGAAGGGGACGTCAACTGAAGGATCAAAATCAAGAGTCCAATGATTCAGGTACATGAATTGTGAACCCATGAAGTATGGTCCATTTCTAATGATGAGTTCCTTGTCCTCCTTTGAATTAAAATTGAATAGGAAATAGTCACGCCCCAAAAAGTAAGATGTGACATTTTTCTTGATGAGTGGCTGCCAATTTATGTTAACCCAATCTTTTGTAATCTTTGGAGATGGCCATAAACCTGTAAAATTCCCTATCACCACTCATTCCATGAGAGAGAGGGCCACCTTCATAGTTCCCTCGGGCACAAGAGAAACCTTAGGGATTTCATCCAGTTTCTTCACAAACTTGGATGCCTGTTCTTTCAGCTTCTTCTTCTGAGAGGAAATCAACAGGAAGAAAGCCTCCACCTCAGGAGGAGGGGGCGGAGGGCACCCTGAGAGGCCGCCATCAATTTAACCAGGTGGGGCAGACATGGAAGAGCCCTAGTGGAAGTAGATGGGTGGCAGTAGTGGCATCAGAAGTGAGATCACAGTAGTGACCCAAGAAGGTAATGTCTCAACAGGAATCGGCGCGACGCGCAGAGGATCCGCAGTAGAACTTGAATAGCTTGAATGAAACCATTAATGAAACTTTATAATTTTTATTTAATTAAATTATTTAAATATTATTTAACATTAGAGAGTAAATGAATTATCTATAATAAAAATAAATGAATTATATTAATAAAAATTATTTATAATTGTTATTTAGTTGACTTATTTAAATGTTATTTATCATTAGAGTAAGTAAATTATTAATAAAATATATTTTTAATTATTATTTAATTAAATTATTTAAAACAAAACGTAAATAAAACTAGCCATGTCTGATTTGATTTCTCTAATGGGGTTTCAATAGCCCCCTATTTCCAGGAATGGCCGTGGGTTACGGGCTATTTCGCGTTCATTCTTGGAAATCTAGAAAGCTATGTAAAATTCGGGGTTTTAGATCTTGTATAAATGGCTGATGATGGAGCTGGATTTCAAAAAAGTTCATGAATGGATCTCAAGAGATTTTGTTTCTCTACTTACTGACTTTATTAATATAACAACTGTTTTACGTGGTGACCAGGCAGCTGTGAAAAGGCAAATCAACAAAAATTTGTGACCAGGGGGTTGTGAAGAGACAAATTCGAATGCAAGAAAGTCTTTTCTCTGTGCTAACTTTATGTATTTAACCATTCAAGTAAATAATTTTAAATCCTCATATACTTATGCAAGGATTTGCGGTGAAATTAATTTCTAATCGTGTCATTGATCGAGCACTTGGGAGATTTATTACGGGTTTGGTTCTTGAAAACAACATAATCATCCCACATCCTTTTCACATTAAAAGACGTAGGATTGAGCAACGGGTTGCCACATATCAACTCTACTTCTTTTAGTTTTAAATACTCTTTTTGTTTTTGACGCTCCATACGGTTCTTCTCTTCAGCTCTTTCATTTCTCCTTTGTTCTAATTTTGCCAATAAACTTGTTGTTTCATACAGTAAACCATTTTCACAATAAACCATACTAATTTTTCACTTTCTACCAATCACTGCAATATATATATATATATATATTTAGGTTACATAAACATGGTTGATTATCAAATTCTTGGTTAAAGCATAAATCATATAGATGCCACTCCTGCACATTCGGAGGATGATAGCTGAATCATACTATTCTAGAATAGATGGAACTGTTGAAATTACATAAGATCACATATGAGTCATATTGTTCTAGAGTAGATGCCACTGATGCACTTACAGTATCGAGAATCATAAATCGTTTTGCTAAGGATCCCACATCAAGAAATAAGACCATAGTACCCAGAAATCACATATAAAATTCTAGTGTCAAATGACTATGCCGAGAAGCAGGATGATAACTATAGATTCCAACAAGATGTGCAAGAACATCTCTCTGAGGGATAGACAAACTATCATCGAGCCATCATGAGAGGATACAACTGTGCCAAGGTTGAATTTGTCATCATTCAATGCTCAATACTGCCATCTGTCCTCAGCAAGAAGCTTATTCCCAGAGTATAGATGATAGAAGTATAACTGAGCCATCCCTTAAGCAGCTGCAACAAAGATATGATATATTATGATTGTGTCATATAAAATATTGAATAACTTGACAGGAATAAAGTGTCATAAAGCTGAGAATCGAATCAATCTTGGTGTGCCGAGATCATTTCATATAGACTTGAATGTCGAGATTATACAATTGCGATGAGGCTGAGATCAATGAATGCAACGATACTGGAATCACATTATCGAGACTATACAGATACAAAATTACACTATGATGAGGTTATTCAAAAGAGTGATAACATTGTCATTATGGTTAGATCATTCCAGAATCCTCCATCATGTAGAATTCCATGTAGGAGAAGTTCTAAAACAACTAATTCAGCAATGTTTCAACAAGTCTCAATGTCGTTATAGGTTATTTCAAGCCATTAATAATGATGAATTTAAACTAAAGCTCCAAGGGTGCTTAATTTTTGATGTAATGCAGAATTCTATAAGGGAAGCAAAGTAAATATCAATATGAGATTCCAAGGTCAGTAAACTGATGCTACTAATGAGATTCCAAGGTTTCTTCAGGAGATAAGGTTGGCTGTAATTGTACAGGGAAAATGAACCGAGGACTGACAATTTGTAATAGGTCTGCAATGCTGCTTCCATTATCCACCTAATGAGACTTGATTTTAAGTAAAGATGAATGATACAAAAACTAGGGAGAATAGTGACAATATGTTTATTCTCCAGAGAGGTCAAAAATATTAAGACCAGGTCTGAATTTAGTATTCTCCCACAAATCTATTCTTGCTACAATAATACATAAGAATAAAAACTGAAATGCACAGCTCCTATAATAATTCCACAGTTCTGAGATCTCCTTCATATTTTCTTGTGTTTGTTTGCTCTATGATGGCTGCAAAAATGACCTTCCTAGCAAGTCGAAGATATTTCGGGATTTCAATCGAAACACAACGTATAATCATTCCTTCATTCATAAATGAATGAGGCCACAGAGAATTTTCAATAATCCATCTGAGATTGCATGTAAAAATGTGAAAAATGTGTTATCTAAGGTCAAAGTCAAGCTGGAATATTGGAATCTAGATGGCTCAATCTTGCATATCATATTGTTCTCATTAGGGAAATAATTCTCGAGGGAGCTCATAAACCTCATCTTTGGTGGCAGCAGATAACTCTGCATATTGATCCAAATTATTATCAACTGAATCAATTCTCAAAGAAAGGTGTCGTTTTTCTGTCATTATTTAAGTGGAAACTTGTTCAAGTTGTTTTTCAACATTTTCACATTCCTCTGACAGGCTATGTCTAGTAGCAAACATCATATTAGAAAGCTTCAAAGTAACACAATATAAATTCAATAAAAAAACTCCATATTCTGACCAAAGACACCAGGTGAAATTGTACACCATATAACCAGATCTTGTTTGACAAACCATTACTTCATATACTTATGCAAGGATTTGTGGTGAAAATAATTTCTAATCGTGTCATTGATGAAGCACTTGGGAGATTTATTACGATTTTGGTTCCTGAAAAAAACATCATCATCCCACATCCTTTTAACATTAAAATATGTAGGATTGAGCATTGGTTGCTGCATATCAACTCTGCTTCTTTTAGTTTTAAATCCTATTTTTGTTTTTGACACTCCATGCGATTATTCTCTTCAGCTCTTTCATTTCTCCTCTATTCTAATTCTTCCAATAAAGCTGTTGTCTCATACAGTAAACCATTTTCACAATAAACCTCGAGTAGAGCATGCAAATTTGAAATTTGAATACTAATTTTTTTCATCTATCATTTCGGAAAATGTTTCTCTTGCTTTCTTAACAAAGCCACAATGCCCATATGCAAAAATCAAGCATTCATATGTAACATGACTTGGATCATAGCCTAAGCTAGTGATCTTCAAAGTTCTCGTAGACCAATTCTTCCTTTTTCATAAGCCTAGCCTTACCATAATTGGTGACCATTGAATTGAACGTTGGTAAAGTAGGTTCTCCTTTGACAGGAGCAAGCTCTTAAATACTTGTTCCATTTTGCTAAAATCTTAACACTTTCCATAAGCATCTATAAGTAATTTTAAAGTAATGATATCTGGTTTACATTTGTCTTTCTTGATATGAGCAAGAACCTACTCCATTTCTATGAGCATTCAATGTTTACCATAATAATCCATCACACCGTTATAAGTATAAACATTTGTACCAATCTCATTTGTTTCAACATCCTTAAATAATACATTAACCTTATCCACCTGTCAAGCTTGAGCATAAGCCCTAAGAAGAATGTTGTAGGTTACATTGTTGGGTTGACATCTAACTTTCTCCTTCATTTTGTCAAAGTACCTGTAGGATTTTGTGAGAGCCTTTTTGTTAAATTTAGGATTAACATGTATAGTACAATAAAACGAAGGATTGACTAGCCATGAATAACGTTTTGAGTCACTAGACAAATTCCAATTAGGTAGCCCAATCAATTACATAGAGCATTCCTCAAATATCAGCAGACAAACCCTAACCAGAGATCAGGAGAAGCTGAAGTGGTGGAAAAATAATGTGCACAAGGAACTTGGTCCTTGATCATATGATGCAGCCTTCTATGTTGAATGGAATGAGCTTAGGACAGTCAAAATTCTTATGAACAATGTCTACAAACTATGGTTTGAGACTACAGTCTAGCAGCAATGACACAAGGGTTGCACCCACCGAATTTACTGCGGCCCACCCTCCATAACTGCAGCTGAGATGATGGATGCTAACAAGCCCATTCAACCTTTTCATAGGTTTCTACAACATGCTATAGTAGAAACCCTTCCTGTGGCCCAAACTGAAGTAAGAAACACAAAAATGCTTCAACGAATTGTGGCCTGATGTAGAAGGGCATTTGAAGTCTTAAGGTGCCTCCAAACAGTCCTCCTTAAACATGTCCCAATCTCATTTGTTTCAACATCCTTAAAAAGTGCATTAACCTTATCCACTTGGTAGGCTTCAGCATAAGCCCTAAGAAGAATGTTGTAGGTTACAATGATGGGAAATTTACTAGAACCTTTCCTGACCTTCTCAAGAACAACAGGAAGCATATTTCTTTGTAATAATGGTGATAGTTTAGGACAGTCCAAAGAGATCAGAAGTTGGTGAAGCCATGTCATAAGTACTAAGAAATTCCTTTATGTTAAATTCCTCCAGAGACTTTATGAGATGGTAAATTTTCCTTGCTAATAGACTAGTTACTTCTGTACTTCATTAAAAGGCCTTGGTGCAAGATTCCAAAAACATAGTGCTGGAATATATCTGCCTTTAAATACATTAGACTGACTTAGAACTTACAGATCCTCTTCACAACTTCGATTGTGAATAAGAACCAATGTTAATTCTTCTGTCGTTGAATACCTTCCATGCTTGATGTGCTGATGGAAAGTATAGATCGCTCAACTAAAATGTCAACCATACTACTGTTGTGCTAATGAAGTAACAATACAAGATACGAGAATAAAACTTCTTGCTTAGAGTTAGAGATTCTCTAATGATGTTTCCATGCCACATCAACACTGATATCTATGATGTTTTGCTATTAATTTGCTTAAGATATCATACAACCTTATCAATACATATACAATCCCATTACTGCAATGTTTGCCAATACTATTTTTCACTTTCTGCCAACCACTGCAATATATATATATATATATATATTCAGGTTACATAAACATGGTTGCTCATAAAATTCTAGGTTACAACATACATCACATAGATTCCACTCCTGCACATTCAGAGGATCATACCTGAATCATACTATTCTAGCATAGATGGCATTGTTGAAATTACATAAGATCACATTTGAGTCATACTATTCTAGAGTAGATGCCAGTGCTGCACTTACAGTATCAGGAATCATAAGTTGTTTTGTTAAGGATCCCACTTCAAGAAATAATACCATAGTACCCATAAATCACATATATAGGTCATAGTCTCAAATGACTATGCTGAGAAGCAGGATGATAACTATATATTGCAACATGATGTGCAAGAGCATGTCTCTGAGGAATAGACAAACCATCATCGAGCCATCATGAGAGGATACAACTGTGCCAAGGTTGAATTTGTCATCACTCAATGCTCAGTACTGCCATTTGTCCTCTGCAAGAAGCTTATTCCCAGAGTATAGATGATAGAAGTATAACTGAGCCATCCCTTAAGCAGCTGGAACAAGGATATGATATACTATGATTGTGTCATATCAAAGATTTGATAACTTGACAAGAATAAAGTGTCGTAAAGCTAAGAATCGAATCAATCTTGGTGTACCGAGATAATTTCATATAGACTTGAATGTCGAGAGTATAAAACTAAGATGAGGCTGAGCTCAATGAATGCAACAATACTCGAATCACATTATCGAGACTATATAGACACCAAATTCCACTATGATGAGGTTATTCAAAAGAGTGATAACATTTTCATTATGGTTAGATCATTCTAGAATCCTCCATCATGTACAGGTTCACGTAGGAGAAGTTCTAAAACAACTACTTCAGTAATGTTTCAACAAGTCTCAATGCTGCTATAGGATATTTCAAGTCATTAATAATGATGACTTTAAACTATAGCTCCAAGGGTGCTTAATGTTTGATGTAATGCACACTTCTATAAGGGAAGGAAAGTAAAGATCAATATGAGCTTCCAAGGTCAGTAAACTGATGCTACTATTGAGCTTCCAAGGTTTCTTCAAGAGATAAGGTTGGTTGTAATTGCATAGGGAAAATGAACAGAGGACTAATAGTTTGCAATTGGTATGTGATGCTTCTTCCATTATCCACCCAATGAGACTTAATTTTAAGAAAGATGAATGATACAGAAACTAGGGAGGATAGTGACAATAAGTTTATTCTCCAGAGAGGTCAAAAATACGAAGACCAGGTCTGAATGTATTATTCTCCCACAAATCTATTCTTGCTACAAGAATACATAAGAATAAAAACTGAAATGCATAGGTCCTGTAATAATTCCACGGATCCGAGATCTCCTTCATATTTTCTTGTGTTTTTCCTCTCTATGATGGCTGCAAAAAAGACCTTCCTAGCAAGCCGAAGGTATTTCGGGATGTCAATTGAAACACAACGTATAATCATTCCTTTATTCATCAATGAATGAGGCTGCAGGGAATTTTCAATAATCCATGTGAGATTTCTTTTAGTGGGCTTGCCTGCTCATCACTAAATCTTTGAAGAATGAAGATGCAGAACATGACAGGCCCTTCACCATCTTCAAGACTCTTTTCTCCCATATGAAAACTGATCTCTGCCTCCTCAAGTTTCATTAATAACAATATCAACTGACATTAGATAATGGTACTCTAATCAAAATTCAAACTGAATCTATAATGAACCACCGCCCACTTCAAGAGGCTAAAAAACTGAGGCCTCTTCAACTCCATCTATCTAGTCTTAAGGTCTATTTGCTGGGTCATATATCCAAGTCAAAGGACTCTATATTGTGGTCTGACTAGTCATTGGAAAATATTCTCATGAACATAATGGGGCTTATGGCTAAACAAAAGGAAAGTTTGAGAGGATGTACTCCTTGGTACTATGATGAAAATGACAAACTGGGTTGGAAATCCCATATATATATTTCCAAGGAAAGTTCTGAAGATCTTCTTTTCTCCATGGAAATCCCCCCTAATTACTATCTATGGAGATTTAGTTGTATCTTAATAGAGCCATCCCTAAAGTCAACACCTTTTGTTGGTTTCTCAGTGCTCACTCACAAGAAAATTTTGATTTCTGAAAACCTCAAAAAAAGAGGTAACCAAGGTCTCTTGCAGTGCCCCCTCTTCAATGCTAGTGAGGAATCAGCCTCTCATATTTTCCTATCTTCCTCTTATGCCGCTTAACTAATACCCAAAACTCTATCTTCATTGCCAAGGGACTCATCTAAGGGTGATACAATGATCCTTATTTCTTCATTACTATCTTTAAGACATTACAACTTTGGGAAAGTGAATGAGGAACACCAAAAAGAATGCAAATAGAAGATTTGATAGAAAATTCGTTCAAATCTTGTTGTTGACAAGCTCCCCACCCCACATCATCCCAGATTTCCATTGTTTGATAAGGTGTATAAATATGGATACTATTGTGAATTTGCTAAGGAAGACAGGAAAGAACTATAGAGGCGGTTCCTTTCTCATCAACAAATAAACAAGAACGACAGTGAATTTAATGTGTCAAAAGCAGAATTATAGCACCTGGAGGAAATTAATTAGAGGTGGCCTTTATGTTGTTTCCCTTGCGGTAGTAAATCTATCAACTTGATGCCATGCCTACTTGCTAAATCCCCATTTTTTCTCTCTTTGTGCATATAAATTTCATTCCCAAATTTCACACAAACAAATCTCAAATAATCTGGGCAAACTCCAATGCCTTATTTTCTGGACTGGAAATTTAATTAAATAACTGTTGAAGCTTTAATATCTCAAATCTAAGATTTGAGATATTAATTAACACTCTCTCTTTTCGTTATAAAACCCCTCAACCCAGATTTCATCTGTATGCGAAAGCTTTTATAGTGAATATTCAAGGGAGATTCCTTCACTTTCTAACTTCTGTTATAGAACCCAACCAATCCAACTTACGCTTAGAAGCTACTCCTTCTTGTTCTAAACTCGAAAGTCAGAACCCAACCATAAAATTCCATAAAATTTTAATTTGCACTAGATCTATAATCTCATATTTGGGCAATTATTTTAAATTTTGGAAGCCCTCTAATCATATGGTTCAATCATAGTATAAACCTCTCACACATAAATATCGAACCAACATTCGATTTCCATTTAACCCCAAATCATGATGGTCAGAACCCTTAATAAAGTCAACTTATGGATACTCAAATCTACACATCCAACTTTGATTAAATAAATATTAAAGCATTAACATTATTATCACGACATCATTCTACATCAATAAAATTTGGTTCAAATATCCAAAGCACCATTCACCAACCCAATCCTTGGTTATAACATATTATAACTTACCTCTCATTCTCCATCCACCGAATCGACGATGTTCACACCGTCGCTCTACCAATTGAATGATCTAACGAATATCGTACTTTTTAAAGGACCGAACTTTAGCACGAAAATAAAATGCGAAATGGGTGGTAAATGAATACCACTTAAGCCATGTGTTAAGCAAAGAGCGATATCGCATTATTTTTCAGAATTCCGCTTACCACTTTTTAAAAGTGTAAATACCACTGGTTTTTATCTCCGAACCCGCATTTACTGTCCTGCTGGTTCCATTGCTCAAGGTTCCATCTCAATTCCTTGATGGTTTTAAAATCTACCTTCAATACTCACTTTACATTCACCATTCAACATTTGCTGCATTTCTCATAAAAATATTGAAATTTCATCGATTTCTCTGTGTGGTGACCCTAATGCCAGAAATTGTATCGATTCTTGTAAATAGAACCCAACCCATTCAATTCAAACAACAATGTATGAATACAAGGTCAACATGCCGATGATCTGATGCAAACATCGCTTATATTTTCATTCACAAGGATAAACTGCATTGATTTTATGGAATTCTTCACGTAGGCAATTCATCACCAAGAACATATATTCCAATGCTTCCATACTACTATAACTCAGTGAAAATGAATCAATTCTATTAATTTCAATATATGAACAGGACTTGATCATTATAGACTCTCAATTCAAGGTCTGTGGGACTTCATTAATAGCATGGGTCTACTCACAGAAGTCACATAGATGAACATTCACTCAAAATAGAGGCACATTTAAATTATACATAGAGACTAATATCTTAATGCCTTCGACTTATCTATTCTCACATTCAAATGTAATATCATGATGCAGAAGTGAAGCACAGAATTAATTCACGCGATTTTTAGCCAATCAAAGCACACAAAATTTTGAATCAATTATTCTTATATGATAAAATCAAATTACATAACCTTCTCTAGTCCTGGCCTGATCTTTGTTCGATGGCCCTTCTTATCCTCACTACTCTATCTCTCCCGCTCTTTAGCCCTATGAAGGTCTATGGGTCTCTTATTAATGCCTTTGAGGCTTACATTTATACAAGAAATAAATAATCGATTTAGCTCCTCTAACAGCTCAACAAAACTCCTAGAATTCTAGATTTCCTAAAATTAAACTTATTCCCTAAATTGTGGAAACTGATTCCAACTCTGCAGTTTCTGAATCTCTCATCTCTTCATATTCCCAACTAATCATTCGAGGGCAGTTACAATTCTCTCCAAATTTAACTAAAATTAATTAAAACCCACTAAATTCACTACATAAAATCTAACTCTCTTGAAAACAAGAAACCCCTAAGTCTATTTACATACAAAGTATTTATTTGAGCCTAATGCTCCTGCATCAGACTCCCAAGGTTAACAATGATTCATGATCTCCTGATCATGTGCTTTCAGTCCTTGTCTTCCTGGATCCCACACATTTTTCTGCAACTGATCATCCGTTGCAATAGTCTTCCTCTGCACTTCTCCAGGCTTCCATACCTTATTTTGTCTTGCTCCACTAGCTACACTTTTACATTATCTTGTTGTTCTTATTTTGTTGTTTCTTCTACTTCATTTTTTTCTTGTTGCTGCCTTCCTCTCAAGAACTTTCACCATCATCTTTCTCATAATGTCAATTTCTTTGTCCAGTACATCTTCTGACTGCTGGATACTGCTCCATCTTGACTACTGGACTTCTACTTCTGCTTCCACTTGCTAAGCTCCTGCTTGCTGAAATTTTTCTTGTTCAGTCCTTCCTGCTACCCTAGCTGTACCTTTAACTTCCAATCGCTGATCCCCTGTTGTAGCTTCCACCCAATAATCCATGCCCTCTTGTTCTCTGCAACAGTAAAACTCTTCCTAATTGTCATCCTTGACAATTTCTTCATTCTCTGACTTCAACAATTCTTTGGACTAGTATTTAAACTGCTAGTCACTATCATCAGCTCTTTTCTTCTCCTAGACCAAACATCCTTTGGTCCTTCCATCAATACCTGCAATCATAAAACAAACATCAAAGTTATGAAATCTTTGTGTCTCTTCCTCCTCTGGCAACAATTCAAATTGTTGCTCTAACATTTCCTCTGGAAACACTTCAATCTGTTGTTCTGCTATTTCATTCTCTTCTCTAAATGTTTTCAGCAAGAAATTCAACCATCTATTTTCAAGCATTTCATCAATATGTTGCAAACTTTTTTCAGCATATTCTTCTTCTCCTTCCTTGAAAATATTCAGTAATTTTCCATCATCATCTTGATTGATTCTGGCAATCAAATCAAGTTCTTCAAGTACTGTGCCCTCATCTTCTATCAGAATAAAATTTTGATTCTCCACTATTGTAGTAGTCCCAAAATTCTGTTCTCCAGTCTTCTCTTTGTCCATCAGACACATCGGCTCCTTCTTTTCATTATCAATAACAAATTCATCTTCAAGCATAGCTGTCATATCTCCATTGAAATAATATCTTTCACAAAACAAGGAATTTATGAATTATTTTTGTTGCAGTAATTCAATCTGATCTTCCTCTGAAAGGTAATCATCATCATACTTTACTTGGCAACATTCCGCTTCACCGAATATAGTTTCATCACATGAATTGTCTTCTTCAATACTTGCATTCACACAAAAATTTTCAATTTTAAAATCATAAGACCCCAGGGTCTCATTTGATGATTCAACCATCAAATATTCTTTCTGTTGTTCCAAAACCATTCCAAGACCCAGAAAGTCTTCACTGTCCTCATTTCCTTGCATCTTCACATTCTGCAATCCCCAATTTTGAAATTGATGTTCTCCTTCTTGGATTGAATCCTACTGATTCAGCATAATCTCCAACAATCCAATTTCCTCATTCCATGGATTAAAGTTTGCCACAGAATATTTTTCCTTCTCCTTTCTTTGGCTATCCAGTGGTGCCAAATTTTCTCCATCACCAACAAAATCTGCATTCACAAAACAATTGTTAAAACAAAAATCATAAGGCCTCGGTTCCTTTCTTTCTTCTGCCAGCATTTCAGTATGATGTTCTGAAATTCCTTCCATCTCTATCAACACATCAGTATGATGATTCACTTTTCCCAAAGAATTTTCTAAAGAGTTCTCAAGACTGTCAACAAGTCTTCCTCCCACATCATCTGCTCTAATGATTTTTTTCTGTTCACTGTAGTGAACTCTATACTATTAATTCTCCAACAAGTATTCCAACAATGCAATTTCTCTCTGGCATTGCTGAAGCATTTCATAATCATTTACTATCCTTGCATTCACACACAAACTTTCAGTTTGTAGACCAGGAGCTCTAACAGCCTCAACTGATGTTTCACTTATCAACTCTTCAAACTGATCCTCTCCTTCTTCACCCACAAGAATTTCTTCCTGTGCTACAACAACTTCAATCACAATTGCATCACTGCCTCTTTCAGTTAAGAGACATTCTCCAACATTGCATTTTTCTTCAGAGTATTCATCTTTTGAGAGATACTTCTTCATACATGTGACAGCTTCAAAAGATTTCTCATCCTCCTCTGTAAAACCTGTAATCACCACACAATTGTCAGTCACAAAAATACAAGGTTCTACATCATCCAGCTGATCCGTATTTGTCCAATAACTCGAGGAATCATCACTAATTTCCTCTTCAACAAGACAAACTTCTTGCTATCTTAAACCTCCACCATGGTACATAAGACCTCTTGCAGATCTCCATCCTTCATCTGTACTCTGTTCTGCTTCACAAACAGAAACTTATCTTCTCAACTCAGCTGCTCTGAGTTCTACACATTCCAACTGTACATCCATCCTCTATTCAAGCTTTCTCAGCTTCTCTGCAAACATACAAGAATCATCAGAAGTAAATTCATTTGACCCCTTGGTCTCACTTGAAGTTTCAGTCTTCAAGTCCTTCTCCAAATACTCAATCATCCTGAGTAATCTCTCTTTCTGTTGAGCATGTATCATCTCCTCTTTCTTCATCTGTATCCCATGCCACTTTACCTTCTTCTTCATGAGCCAACCAACTCTCTGGATTTCCTTTATGATCAGTTCCAATTTTTTGAACTGCTCCCAGATCTCAGATACCTCTTTCTAATTTTCTTCATCAGTGAATTTATTCCTCATGCCATTTGCTTTAGAATCTTCCTTCACTCTTCTATTGTGGCCTCTCTCAGAACCTCTGCAATCTCTGCTATGGCTATCAGTATCCATTTTATCCTCCATGAGTTCTTCACTCACAATCTGCACTAAGCCTTTACAATAGCAAGCTCTCTTGCTACAACTTACCTCACCAATCCTTTCCTCCGGATCTGGGCTTTTGGCAAGTACTGGTCCCCTTCTGCTGAAACCTTCTGAGCACTCTCTTCTTCTCTCTCTAGGCTTCACTCTGCAACTTTTCAAGAAAAAATGTGTTCTTCTTTCATCCAACCTCTATTGGGAATTCTCCAGGTTCTGCCACACTTTCTTATTCACTTTAGAATCCTCTGCTGGACTCTTTCATCACTGCTCTCAAAGCTGTGATCTGCTTTTGCTGAGATTTCTTCAATTGCCTGCAATTTGAATTATGTAGGAAATACTTCAAACCAAAGTTAAATACTTCTCATCAACTCACCTTCAATATTATGTATAATTTTGCTTCTTCTTTCACCTACACTGCACCTTTGTATGCTACAATCTTTACCAGTTTCAAAATCTGATCTTACCTCACAACACATGTATTCAACAAAACTTGAACTTTTAAAAAGAGCTATTCCAGCTCTGATACCACTTGATGGCATGCTTACTTGCTAAATCCCCATTTTTCCTCTCTCTCTGCATATAAATTTCATTCCCAGATTTCACCCAAATAAATCTCAAACAATCTGGGCGAACTCCAATGCTTTATTTTCTCGACTAGAAATTTAATTAAATAACTACTGAAGCTTTAATATCTCAAATCTGAGATTTGAGATATTAATCAACACTCTCTTTTTTCGTTATAAAACCCCTCAACCCATATTTCATCTGTATGCGGAAGCTTTTATAGTGAATCTTCAAGGGAGATTCCTTCACTTTCTGACTTTTTTTATAGAACCCAACCAATACAACTTATGCTTAGAAGCTACTCCTCCTTGTTCTAAGCTCAAAAGTCAGAACCCAACAATCAAATTCCATAAAATTTTAATTTTCACTAGATCTATAATCTCATATCTAGGCAATTATTTTAAATTGTGGAAGCCCTCTAATCATATGGTTCAACCATAGTATAAACCTCTCACACATAGATATCGAACCAACATTCTATTTCCATTTAACCCTAAAGTATGATGGTCACAACCCTTAATAAAGTCAACTTATGGATACTCAAATCCACACATCCAAATTTGATTAAATAAATATTAAAGCATTAACCTTATTATCAAAACATCATTATACATCAATAAAATTTGGTTCAAATATCCAAAGCACCATTCACCAACCCAATATTTGGTTATAACATATTATAACTTACCTCTCATTCTCCATCCACCGAATCGACGGCGTTCGCACCATCACTCTACCAATTCAATGATCTAACGGATATCGCACTTTTTAAAGGACCGAACTTTAGCATGAAAATAAAATACAAAATGGGTGGTAAACGAATACCACTTAAACCACGTGGCAAGCAAAGAGTGCTATCACATTATTTTTCAGAATTCCGCTTACCACTTTTTAAAAGTGTGAATACCACCAGTTTTTTTCTCCGAACCCGCCTTTACTGTCCTACTGGTTCCATTTCTCAAGGTTCCATCTCAATTCCTTGATGGTTTTAAACTTGTCCTTCACTGCTCGCTTTCCATTCACCATTCAACATTTGCTGTGTTTCTCAAAAAAATATTGAAAGCTCATCGATTTCTCTGTGTGGTGACCCTAATGCTAGAAATTGTATCGATTCTTGTAAATCGAACCCAACCCATTCAATTCAAACAACAATGTATGAATACAAGGTCAACATGCCGATGATCTGATGCAGACATCACTTATATTGTCATTCAGAAGGCTAAACTGCATTGATTTTATGGAATTCTTCACGCAGGCAATTCATCACCAAGAACATATATTCCAATGCTTCCCTGCTGCTATAACTCAATTAAAATGAATAAATTCTATTAATTTGAATAGAAGAAAAGGGTTTGATCCTTATAGAATCTCAATTCAAGGTCTGTGGGACTTCATTAATAGCATGGGTCTACTCATAGAAGTCGCATAGATGAACATTCACTCAAAATAGAGGCATATTTATATTATACACAAAGACTAATATCTTAATGCCACCGACTTCTCTATTCTCGCATTCAAATCAAATATCATGATGTAGAAGTGAAGAACATAATTAATTCACGCGATTTTCAGTTAATCAAAGCACACAAAATTCTGAATCAATTCTTCTTATATGATAAAATCAAATTACATAACCTTCTCTAGTCCTGCCCTGATCTTCATTCGACGGGCCTTCTTATCCTCACTACTCTATCTCTCCTGCTCTTCAGACCTATGCAGATCTGCAGGTCTCTTATTAATGCCTTTGAGGCTTAAATTTATACAAGAAATAAAGAATCGATTCAACTCCTCTAACAGCTCAACAAAACTCCTAAAATTCCAGATTTCCTAAAATTAGACTAAGTCCCTAGATTTGTGGAAACTGATTCCAACTCTGTAGTTTCTGAATCTCTCATCTCTTCATATGCCCAACTAATCATTCGAGGGCAGTTACAATTCTCTCCAATTTAACTAAAATTAATTAAAACCCACTAAATTCACTACATAAAATCTAACTCTCTTGAGAACTAGAAACCCCCAAGTCTATTTACATACAAAGTATTTGTTTGAGCCTAATGCTTTTGCATCACAACTAATCAATAATTTGGGTTGATGAAAACATGCTAAAGGTATTAAAAGAGGCTGGTGAAAGTGTTTCAGATTTGCAGATAGATCTTGGCAGGCTTTAGTTATAGGCCTTTCCCCATATTTAGTATGTTGGAGATCACATGCATATTAGGAAGAATCGAATGAAGAGTTATTGCCAGTGACATTATGGATTTATTTTGGATATCACATGGATTTATAATTCAAAGAAAAAATTATTTGAAGCTAGGCTAGAGATGCTAACCAATGTGCCTATTATGCATGGCCACAAGCATCTGGTCTCATCCTGCAAACTGCTAGTAGAAAGAGTTTCAAATGTGAGTTTGTATAAAGGCTGAAGTCATAGGTATATATTGTGGTGAATAAGGTATGAAATCAATTCCTCCAACAACAACATTGGATGTATATTATCACATACAGGCTTTAAAGATTCATTTTTTAAAATCATTTTGTCCCCAACAATTAAAGTACTACCATCTACGGCAATACAACACCATTTTGCAAGAAGGATGAGAATAGTCTTTTCAGGATTTGAGGATGAATATATGTAATTTATTATATATGGATTAAGCATATATAATTTTATATTCCTTCTAGTGCCGCAATTTCTATCCACCACTAATATTTAAATGGGACGTCACCTATCTCCTATACAGTTACAACGAGTGCAAGCTATTGCAAGAGCCTTCTATCCTTAGACGTCGTGTTTAATTATAAAATATAGGATGGATGACATGTGCACTATGCAATGGATGACACTTTTTCAACATATTTGTTTATTAATAAACAAATATAGGGTAATTTGAGGAAAGAGCTTGAGGGTTTGATTCTTTTTAGATAGACAGAAAATGAAGAGATCACTTAGGTAGAATTCAAAGGTTGAAAAATTTGGTGGTCTAATGAGACATGAAGAAGGGCATCATGTCGCAGGAAACCATCGGAAAGGACATCATGCCAGATATTGTGTATATGTACCAATTGTGGAGCAGAATAACAAAGGGGACAATAATTAAAATCCTCAAGTTCGTGATGATGAGAAGATTTAAAGTAATTTGTTAGAGACAGATGGTAGGAAGAACAACCAATCTATTTCAAAGCATGCAACATGTATTGATGAGGTGACAAAAGTCTTATAAAGTCTTGAAAAAGGTAAGAGAACTCAAGGAAAACAATGAAGGTTAGGTTGATGAGTTGTGCAAAAATTTACTGTATTGGGCATTCTCTAGAGAGGGCATTAAGGCATTCCAAAAAAAAATATCCCTCACTCTCTTGTTTTAGTTATGAGTAATGAGAAGCACCACTAGTAGTAGAATATGGAAGCCTAGAAGAATTTCTAGAGCTGGTTGGAGAAGACATGTATGGTGTCACAAAGTTTACAAAATTTCTTTTCGGGATGGATAAACATATCACGTTGTAAAGCACTTCGAAGGTTGTAACCTCTTGTTGAGATATTTCAATTGCAATGGACTAAAACCTGTGGATTTAAATTTTATAGATGGATGGATAGCAGAGTTACTTTCCGGAAGAGGGGTTGCTTCTAATGGATTTATGTAAGAGTGGATTAAAATTTTCGTGGTTATTTATGTGTTCAGAAGATAAAAGGTTTTGGAAATTTTTATTGGATGAATTGGTGGTTTGAAGCATGTAAATTATTATTATTATTATTATTATCCAATTTTAAGATCATGACTAAACCATACACCAAATTGGTGTATGAGACTTCCTTGTTTGTGGGAAAAGGGACCCACCTCCACCATAATAAAACAAACAGACAAGCTGACGTTGACCCACACTCCAGTTTCCTCCATTCTCAAGCACTGAGGAATCAAATGTATTGTATAATTTCACCAAATTGGCACTTGTCCAAAGCCTTCGAAATCTCATCATCCGAGCAGTCTTCCTAAGGATCCAAATTATTTCTTATATTCCCCAAACATTGTTGGTTCTTGGGGAATAATGCTTAATTTGGATCTTAGCTCATGGAGTCCTATTGTTGAGATGTTGACTCCATCAATCCCTTTGTTGGTTCCACAATGCCAAAAATGGATTGAATGAGAGTAGATTTTCCACTTTCTGTCTACCTCACAACTGCCTCCTTTGTATCTCCAGGGAATGTGCATGTAAGGCCTTTCAAGAGAAACAGAAGACGTGGCCCATAATGCACCTGCAAATCAAATAGATCTATTGTTCCTCTAGATCGAAAATTGGATTTGGTCTACAATTCTCCATGATCATTGGTGGATTGGTGGGAATACGTGAATATTGCATTATTATCTCCATTGAGAGAATCTTGGTCTCCACAAAAAAAAGACATCATGTTACCCAGGTTTGTATCATGTTCAGATTTAGACCATATGTTATTGTCAACCTTGCAATGCTTGGTCTAATTACATCTCCACGCAAGCGAATGAGGAACACAAAAGAGAATGTAATATCACCAATTTTTATTTTTCATTTCACAGGATTAATGAAGTCTATTAGGGGAGTGCCAATCATAGCACAATTTTGTAATATGGGAATTTGAGACATTTTTGGTACATGGGACTTAGTAGAAATAGAAAATATCAACCTTTGTGGAATTTGGGGGTCACCCCTCAAGGAATAATTGATTTTGTGGAAAGGAGATCAAAATATTTTGATGAGGGACCCCAAGAAAAGGAAAAGCAACAATTATAAATAGAGGGTTGAAGGCAACATTGTGTACCTTTTGATAATTTGTTATTTTACACATTGTTGCTCAAGCTGTTCAATTGAATCACAGGTGTTGTTTAGCACCAGAGGTTTCCAAAGGGAAAACTCACCATCTTCTTCGGTGAACCACAAGTGCCACTCTAAGGAGGCAAATTCTACTAATATTTGGTATTAGGGAGGATACCACACATTTCAGGTTTAGCTGGGATGCAGGAAAGGACCCACATAGTTCTTGTTGGAGAGTGGTGTTAGAGATAGGGGCTAAATTATCGTTGAAGCATTCCTTGACCAAATTCCAAAAAAAAATAGAAGGATTTACAAGAGTAGGAGGTATTTCCACAACAGTACAAATTTCTAGAGTAGGGGCCTACATCATCTTGCCCAGGAACTACGCAACATTTCGTGGGGGCCAAGTGACCCTCTTCTTCGGTGGACCACGAGTGCCACCCCAAGGAGGAAAAGTATACTTGTCTTTGGTAGCTGGGAGGATACCACAAATTTATGGTTCAGCTGGGATGCAGGAAAGGAAATTGTGGGGGATTTTCTACCATTTTGGTGCCAACTCAGCCAGTAGCTGGAGGAGCTAGGGGGAAATTAGGCCAAAATGTCTGAGGTCAACATTTGGCCAATTCCTTCGTGGGTTTTTGTGGGCTATTAGAGTAGAACCTAAGGTTAATTTCACGAAATTTTCTGGGCACTGAATGAGGCCCTAACAACCATGTTTTGCAGTCAGCAGTGCAATTTCTCACTACGTCAACGTAGGGATTGTTGGGGACAACCACATTGCATGTTAGAGTAGCCAATTTCATCACATGGGCATTGTTAGGTTGCCTTGGGTAGGACCAAATGCATGCTTTATGATCTTACCTTTATACCCAACATTTATATTAATAAAATTCCTCAGCTCAGCGCAATTAATGGATATTTCTTGGTGTTTAATGTGTTGTAAATTATGCGTGTTTGTTTTTTTTACTATGCTTGGTTTACTTATCATTGTAAATTTCGATTATGAATATTACAATGGTATCAAAGAATAATCTTGGCTAGCTGTGGGGAAGCTAGAAAGATCATGAATGTGTTAGAATTGCATGCATAGTGATTGGTGAGCTTATAGACACTCCAATGATGCAAAAAGGGGAAAGTACACAAGGGCTCTTGGAGGAGTTGATGAGGCAAAGCCAAAAATTGGCTTGTGAAAGGGATTGAGGAGCTGGGGTTGTTTGGAATTATATTAGGGGAAATCATGGGTGATTCTCTATCATTTTTCTAGAGGGGCAAGCCCAACATCTGCTACAAGTTACGATTTCTTCTTGTGGAGGAGGGCCAAGAATTTTGAGGTCAATTTTGGAGCGGAAAAACTAAAGCAAGCCAATTTTGTGTTTTTTTCTGGGTTTTTGACAAGGATCTCAAAAATAATTTGGAATAATTTTCTGGATAGATTCGTGGGGTCAAACAGGGGTCGCAACTCAGCCAACAACTAAAGGAGACAGGGGGAAATTGGGCTAAAATTCTGAGGCAAAGCCAATAATTGGATTGTGAAAGGGATTGGCGAGCTGGGGTTGTTTGAAATTAGATTGGCGGAAATCATGGGTGATTTTCCAGCATTTTTGTGGAGGAGCAAGCTGAGCATCTGCTTTTGGAGGAGGGCCAAGCATTTTGAGTTCAATTTTGGAGCGTCAAAACTAGAGCAAGCCATTTCTGGTTTTTTCTGGGTTTTTCATAAGGAGCTCATAAATAATTTGGTAAAATTTTTTGGGTAGATTCGCTTGGTCAAATAGGGGCCCCAACTCAGCCAACAACTAGAGGAGCTAGGGGGAAATTGGGAGGAAATTTCGAGGTCAAAATTTGGTTGATTCCTTCATGGGGTTCTGTGGGTTATTGGAGGAGAGCCTTAGGTTAATTTCCTTAAATATTATGAGCACCAGAGGAGACCCTAACAACTATTGTTTGCAGCCAACAATGCAATTTTTCACTGGGTTAGTGGAGAGATTGTGGGAGATAACCACATTGCATGTTAGAGTAGTTGATTTCATCACATGGGCATTTTTAGCTTGCCTTGGGCAAGCCTAGGTGCATGTTTTTTCATCTTACCTTTGTACCCAACATTTATATTAATAGAATGGCTGATCTCACGTAGTTTATGGAGATTTTTGGGTGTTTAATGTGTTGTAAATTTTGTGTGTTTATTTTTTGTACTATGCATGCTTTGCTTATCATTGTAAATTTCCATTAGGAATATTATAGAGAATGAAAATATAAGATTTGATAATAAATCCATTAGAATACAAATGCATGCATTGGCCCCAACATTGTGGAGACTAGGTCTAGTATACATATAAATCAACTAGAGATTTCTCTCCATGAACCAAGACTCCTGGTCAAAACTTCTAATGGTGGCTACTTCAGAGATTTATTCTACAAAATTTTGTACAATTGGAGCTCTAGAAAATGACAACCGAGCCACTTCCCTAGTTGATGATATGTAATATTGATGATACCATATACAAGTTGAACCCATTGGCATAAACACATTGAATACCTGCTAAGAAATCTGAGACATGACTACAATGATCCCTAAAATTTGTATAAATGCAAAAACCAAAGCTCCTAGTTGTGTAGGAATCAATGTGTCCATTACACTCTGATCAGTTGATGCCTGATTCAGTATTCACCCAAATGGAGTTGCATCAATTTTGTAGATTGCTGAAAAGTTGATTGCCAGTTTTAAGTCCAACTAGTGAAAGAAGAACAAATCTCACAAGAACACATGAAGAGCTGCTTAATTTCAAAGAAATATAAACGAGAATGAGAAGGGATTTTATAGCAGGGGAAATCTCATTTTCTTTTGTAGGGGTTGCCCATGCCACCCAATAGTTACTAATTATTTGAAGTATCTAAAATATTATTTGGGCCATTAGTATTATAGGTATCAAATTACCATTATATGCAACAATAATGTAAGACCAATATACCGGCATGTTTACCCATCTTCCTCTACCTCAACCCCTTCACATAGCTGAAATGTATTCACCTCTCTTTAATTTGAGAAGCACATAGCCAAAATGGAGAAGCAATAGCTATGCATACTCAAACAAGCCATACTAACAAGGGCTTATCTACATTACGCTGCTACCCAACAAAACCAATGTTATTGGAGGAACACCAATCTCAAGATCAGATTTAGACATCCATGAAAGCGGTCCAACATTATCTAGAAATACCCCTATGTTAAATGATTTAGTTCTCTACCAAGCCACTAGAACCCAACCTCGAGTAACATATGAGTAAAATGGCATGGTTGGTTTCCTTTTCAAAACAATCGTTACTACATTTTCTATGCGGCTTCATGGACAAAAATCCACAAAGCCTAGAAAGTTTTCTAATTTCCAACAACAATCTGGTTGTTTGTGCTAAAATGAAATGTTTCACATGTTAGATTTCATTCCCCTTGTAATGTTATTATTTCAATTGTGTTTGTGTTTTTCCTAGAAGAAAATTTAACAGGTCCTAGTTTTCTTTTGGCATGCACCTTTGTTTTGGGTGATATGCTTTTTTTTTCTGCTAAAATTAAATCTAGAACATGTTAGATTTCTTTTACCTTTCAATGTTGCTATTGAGAATGCCTTGAGTCTATGATAGAAGAAAATATAACACAAAATAGATTTCTTTTTTCCCTGCAATATATTTGGAAATATACTTGTGTTTTTTCTAAAAGTAAATTTAGCACAAGCTAGATTTCTTTAACCCTGCCATGCTATTATGTGCTTATGTTTTTGCAATAGGAAAACTTATCATGGGTTAGATTTCCTTCACCTTGAAATGTTGTTATCGACAATGTGCGCTTATTTATGCTAGAAGGGAATATATCACTCATTATACTTTTTTCATCTTAAAATGTTGTTATTAGCAATGCACTCTCATTTATGACAGAATGAAATCTAACACGTGTTAAATTTCTTTTTCTTGATAATGTTGTCATTAGAAATAAGCTTTAGTTTTTGCTAAAAGTAAATATAGCACATGCTAGATATCTTTTTCCCTTACAATGTTTGTTATGTGCCTGTGTTTGTGCTACAAGGAAATTTAGCAGTGTTAGAATTCAACTTGCAAAATTTTTATTTACAATGTGTTTGGGTTTGAGCTAGAAGGAAATTTAGCACATGCTAGATTTGTTTCAGAATGCCATGTTGTGGTTGGAAATCTAGTTGTTTGTGCTAGAAGGAAATATGCTATATTATTTGACCTTGCAATGTTGTTATTGGAAATATGCATCTGACTATGTTAGAAGGAAATTTAGCACATGTTAGATTTCATTTCTTGCAATGTTGTTATTCGCAACATTCTTTAGCTTGTGCTAGAAGTAAATTTTTCATGTGTTAGATTTATTTAACCCTACAATGTTGTTATGTTCTTATGTGTGTGCTAGAGGGAAATATAGCACGTCCTAGATTTGTTTCATCTTATAATGTGCTTGTGTTGTGTTGTAAGGAAATCTAGCACATGTTAGATTTCCTTTGCCCTATAATGTTGTTGTTGTCAACATGCTTGTTTTTTTGCTAGAAGTAAATCTAGAATGCACTAGAATTATTTCACCTTATAATGGGCTTGTGTGCTTGTCTTTATGCTAGAAGGAAATATTACACACATTAGATTTATTTCACCTTATAATTTGGTTATTGGAAACACGCTTATGGTGGGGCTAGAAGGAAATATAGCACACATTATGTTTCCCTCACCTTTGAATGTCATTGTGTTTGTGATAGAAATAAATATATAGCATGCACTAGATTTCTTCTGTCCTTCAATGTTGTTGTGTGCTAGAAGGAAATATAGCACGTGTTAGATTTACTTCAATTTGAAACGTGTTTGTGTTTGTGTTGGAAGAAAATTAATCATGTGTTAGATTTATTATACTCTACAATGTTGTTGTTGGAAACATGTTTGTATTTTTGGTAGACATAAGTCTAACACTTGCTAAATTTCATTCACTCTACAATGTTGCTATGTGCTTGTGTTTGCTCTAAAAGAAAATCTAGCACATGTTAGATTTCTTTTACATTGCAATTTTGTTATTAGCAACATCTTTATGTTTAGGCTAAAAGGAAATATTACATGTGTTAGATTTTTTTTTGTCCTGCATTGTTGTTGTTAGAAATATTTATATGTTTGTGTTAGAAGTAAATATATAACACAACCTAATTTTTTCTCAACCTACAATGTTGTTATGTCACATTGTTTCCATTAAAAGGAAATCTAGTGTGCATTAGATTTCTTTCACCTTCCTATGTTATTATTAGCAATGTGCTTTTGTTTCTGATACGAAGAAATCTAACCTATGTTACATTTTTTTTGCCGAACAATGTTGTTGTTGACAATAAGTTTTTGAATTTGTACAAGAAGGAAATCTACTATGTGTTATATTTTCTTCACAATGCCATTTTATTTTGGACAATCTAGTTATTTATGCTAGAAGGAAATCTAATTCTTTGCATTGTTTTTATTTGAAAATATGTTTATGTCTATGCTAGAAGGAAATTTTGCAAACACTAGATTTATTTTTTCTTGCATTGTTGAAAATATGGTTGTGTTTGTGATAGAATTAAATATAACATATGCTACATTTATTTCACCTTGCAATGTTGTTATTAACTTTTGTTTATGATAGAATGAAATATAGCGCGCGTCAGATTTATTTCACCTTACAATGTTATTATTGGCAATGTGACTTTGTTTGTGCTAGAAGAAAATATTGTGGTTGCTACATTTCTTTTTCCTTATAATGAAGTTATTGGTAATATCCTCGAGTTTATGCTAGAAGTAAATCCAACATGTATTAGGTTTCTTTAACCATACACTTTTGTTATTTTCTTATGCTTGTGTTATAAGGATATGTTGCATGTGTCAGATTTCCTTTTACCCTGCTGCAATGTTTATGTTGGCAAGGTGCTTATGTTTGTGCTAGAAGTAAATCTATCACATGCTAAATTTATTTCACCTTGCAATGTTGACATGAGGTTTTATTTATTCTAGAAGGAAATGTGGCATGCTTAAAGTTCTTTCACCTAGCAATGTTGTTATTGGCAATGTGCTCATGTCTTTATTAGAAACAAATCTAGCATGTGCTTCATTTAATTTTGTTAGCAATATTGTTGTTGGCAATGTGCTCGTTTTTTTTCTAGAAGTAATTCTACCAAATGCTAGATTTATTTTACCGTACAATGTTCTTAAGTGTTTTATTTTATGCTAAAATGAAATTTAACATGCATTAGATTTCTTTCACCTTGCAGCATTTTTATCGACAATGTGCTTGTGTTTGTGATATAGGGTAATATAGAATGCTTTTTTTCACAATGCAATGTTGTTGGAAACATGCTTCTATTTGTCCCATATTTCATTCTTAGACCGCATATTCCATACAAAGGTGCTTCCTAGTCATTTGAGGGTTTAACATTTCTTATATTGTAACAACGATCTACATAGGCATGGACTAAAACTCTCATTGTCTTCAAAAAAGCAAGTGACAAATTTCGCAAGCATGGAGATGTCCTAGAGAAAAAATTATTGTTGTAATTTTTTTTGACAATGTGTTTGTGTTTGTGATAGAAGGAATTTCATCATGCACTAGATTTACTATACAATGCAATGTTGTTGGAAATCTCTTGTATGTGATAGAAAAAGTTCTTCAATGTGTTTTCCTTTTTACATCTCTATAGAAATATAAGAATATACATATGTTGTAGTATCTACTATTGTTGTCTTTTGGTAACGTGCTTAATAATGCTTGTGCTAGAAGGAAAGCTAGCAGGTGCTAGCTTTCTTATAGAAACAATTAAAATAACATAATAAATTATTTAGGGGTGGCACTTTTTCTAATCAACACCATGATTAGCTATTATTGTGAGTTCTACTCTTGTTATTGTTTTTGTTCATTTTGTTACAAATACAATGATGCAAGTAGTGGTAGTATTTATAAATTCATATTTTTTTTTGATAATTTGAAACTATGATAATAGTTTCTTACTTTATTATTTTTCAGGAAACCATGGACCCTCAAGCTAGTGGGAATTCAAAGGAATCGTCCAAGGAAAAAGGAAGTTCACCAAATACAACATCAAAATCTTTAAATGGTAATGACAATTTTAAGATTAGTTTGTACTTTTGTTACATATAGTTGCTCAATAAATGATTATTGATTAATGAAGTTCATGTTATCCTTATTTTTTTAAGAAAACTTGCATATGCTTTTAGTCTCTCTTTTGCTTTTGTGCATATGTATGAAATGAGATGTTAGATAATATGAATTTATATTGTTTTTTTAATTCATTTAATTTTTTTACCATTATAAATTCTTACAAATGTTTCCAGTAGCCAAGAACTATGGTACAAAATGTGAGATTCTAAAAATATATTTTATATTCATTTTCAAATAATTTGACAAAATTCTAGTATTCAATTTACAACTTGCTATTTCTATGAAAAATATTGCTATGAAAAATTGAAATACACCATGTTAGTTGGATTTTCCACATTAAAGATCCACTTTTACACAAAAACACATGCACAAATAACACTAGGAGTGGGTTTTAATGTGGAAACCCCATACTAACATGGGTATTTTGCTTTTCCTAACAATTTTAGCTTTGTGATTAAGGTTGTTTAATAATATTTTGTATTAAATGCCTTCCATAATTTTTTGTTTGTTTGTTTGTTTGCCATAAGCTGTGGAATCTCGTGTCCCTGAAATTCCAAGTAAAGGAGTGAAGAAAATGCGAAAAACAAGTGATATACAAAAAATGTCTCCTTCAATTGGTATGGTTGTTCTATATTTTATGTATACTCTTATAATTTTGTTTTTCCTAACAATTTTAGCTAGGTGATTACTTTTGGTGTCATATAGTAAACTTGCATAACACATGTACTCCTTTATTATTGTGTATGTAAAGAAAATAGTGTATTATAAGGTTAGTTAATAATCTTTGGTATTTCATGCCTTCTATAAAAAAAAAAAATTCATAAGCTGTGGAATCTCCTGTGCCTGACAATCCAAGTAAAGGAGTGAAGAGAAAACGAAAAACAAGTGATATACAAACAACGTCTCCTTCAATTGGTATGGTTGTTTTATATTTTATGTATACTCTCTTATAAATTGTTAGGTTAGGTGGTCTTGTAAATTTTAAAATAACATTACATGACAATATTTGGACTTTTAATTTCATTTTGATTTATGCAAATAATTTTTTATTTTTGTATGCGTGGAATCGAGCTTGGCACCAAAGCAAGTGAAATGTTACGGTCATCATCTAAGAAAAAGAAAAAAATCAACTCAAATGACAATATCAATGATAACACTCTTCAACTTCTACCTTGAAATGATTAAAAAATACAACACACATCTAATAAATATGAGTTTTCCGTGCAAGATTGGTATGTCCGGATAGAAACTCCCATGAATATGTATCCCGATATGTACTTATTTGGATCCATCGATGAAAAAGAACACGAGATATTAGGAATAATTATTAATTGCTATGCTTGCAATGAAAAATGACATTGACTTTCAAGTGGAGGTGATTAAAGAAAATGAAGTAAAATTAATTTCTTGTCAAGTGGAGTATAAAAAATTTAGACTCGATTTGATTGAAAGCTTCAGGTAAAAAATTCACCAAATACGATAAAGAATTCAATGTTTAAGTTGGATAACTATGAGAGTTTTGCTACGTGCGGATTGAATAGTTGCATAGATCTTTTAGAACGCATCACTACGAGTTCTAAGATACCGCTATGTAAGATGTAAAAAAAACATCATGCCTGTACTTCTTTATTTACAACAAAAGAGAAAACTTCTTGACAAAATACCGGATGATAAACTCGATTGTCATTTACTTCCGCTTTTGAGAAGAGTATATTTATACGCGAGATTAGAAGAGAAAAAAATTATTGAAAGTGATTTCAAACCTACTACGGAATTTCAAAAAGCTAGGAAAGTTGAATTTGAGACAACAAAACTTGCGGATCAATGTGATGAAATTCATGAAGCTTTCAAGCATTGCTATCTATTTTCGAACACCTTTTAGTAGAAAAGTGGATGTTGTAAGATGTAGAGAAGCCCCCAGAAGTGTTTAAATTGAGATCACGAGATGATTTAAATGTTCAAGTATTAGTGAAATCATTCCTAGAGAAATTTCAAAGACCCTCATTGCTGATGCTCTTCGCATTCCCATTTGACATCAATGAGTCCGATCTCATTGGTGAACTCTATCAAAATTATAAATGAGACAGATTTAGATACTAAGAACATCAATTTTTGGATAGTTGATGGCCAACACACCATTCAGAGCGAGCGAAAGAAATTTTATCAAATCCTAAATATAATGTATCTATGGAGTGCGAAACAAAAATATAAAAAACGAAATGCTCGATTCTTAGTGTCCATCGGTGAACCCATTGAGGTGATTCGCATTTGTTGTCAACTAGAATTTACGCCAATAAGGTATTCTACAAAAATCCATTTATTGATGTGTCCGATCGATGAAGAAATTTCTTAATTTCCAATGACAAATTAAAGAAAAGGAGGATTGGATGTTCCAAGGCAGATTGAAGACAAGGTACATTATTTTATTGTTTTTGCATTTAACATTTAAAGTCAATAATATGTGTCATATTTTCTCATATTTGTAATGAATTCTCATTATTTTAATCCTTTTTTAATTTCATCTCTACATTGAATTTTTATTAGTTTATATGTATGATTTTATCGGAGTCGATGATGAAATGTTGTGCTCCCTTCTTCGATCGTCCAATTACAAATTTTTTCCCGATAAAAAAATTCTCTATATCTTAATCGAAGATATTTGGGATAAGTGGGAGATTGTCTTTAATTGTTACCAACTAGGCACATTAAAAGTGTTCTCCAAAAGCCGACCACGATTTTTGAGAACTACAAGAAGAATAGTCTACACAGTTTGAAAGCGACTACTTTTCGTCCCCTTCAGGGATTAACCATAGAAGAAATTGGTTTAGTAGCAGAAAATTTATTGAATGTGTTGTACATATGCATCCCTGCCATAGCCTAAAACCCCCATGACCCATCGCTCAGACGCTATTATCTCCGGCGAAAACACCTTGTCGCAATAGTTCAAAAATTCAAATTTAAAGCGATCGGGGCCGATCCTTTAAGATTTTGGCTCCCTCCCGCTTCAGCCTCCATATGACCCAGGTCAGAGAACCACAATTCAAAGCAAGAAGGGGCCTACTGTTTTAACAATCGGACGCAATATTGGCCATCCGATCTAGCTCAAATCGACGGTGCGGCAATTAACCTCTATGGTGGGTCCGCGCGCAGTCGATCGGCGGTTTTCATGGCTCCACCACTTTATTTCCCTCCGATGCAAGCACAGCCGTTGATCTTGTTTCAAGATCGAACGGTCTTGGGTTGATCGCAGCCCTGTTTCCAATCGCAATCGGAACATAAAAGATGTGCCACTCCCGCTCTACCCACTCTGCTTTCCGATTCCGATTGTCGATTCGGGTCCCACCTCCTGTGGCCGTGTCATCATGTTTCACAAGTGTACGCTGCGTTCTTCCTCCACCATTCGTGTGTCCTGATGATGTGTCATGGTTTATGAACCCTTAGCCCGTTCATTCATTGTCACCCCATTATTTTCTGCCTCGTCACTCTCCGTTTCTTCATTGTGTTCATGTGTTTCCTGTCACCCTGCATCCTCTCAATGTCTCGCCTAAAATGCATTACCGACTTCATGGCTGCTGTTGTAACCACACTCCATATCGCCGAGTCATTTTTCTCCAATGATTTGCAGGTTTTGCAGGTTTTAATTTGGTTTTATTGGCGCTTTAATTTTCCGCCTCAATTGAAAAATCTAGAGCATAACAAAGGACAGATCATACTGGCAGCAATTAAAGGAAGGAGCCGAGGGTAGGTGGGAGAGATGACCACCATTAAAGAAGACAGGGATATGAACTCTCAGAACTCTCCGGATGCGTCCGCCCCGCATTAAAGATCCAGGATTCAAATCCATAGCCGAAAGCCGCCAGATTGTTCCAAATCTCTTACGGCAGCAGATTTTCTTTCGGCCGCGGGCAACAAATTGTATATATTTTATTACTCCCATCTTGTGTATAAGGAGATTTTATCTCCCAGCATTTATTCCTCGAACAGGTTGTTCAGTACCATCATTTATAGCCAGTCATTCATAAGAGAATGCGCGAATGTTTTCCTCCATTTGGTTTCAAACTGAGTCATTAATTGTGCCTCGTTTTCCTCCTCCTCGGGAAGTTTCTATCTTCTCTATAAATACTCAAAAATAAGACATTGTAGAGGTTCCAGATTTCTGTCAGCAAACTGTGCAGCGAGAAGACTACTGTATTCATCTTGTAACATTTCTGTGTGAAGTTTCAGAGCCCGTAGGGTCTCAGTGAGGAGGGGTTATGACTGTATTGAGGATTCTGGTCTTTGGTATCTCACAGTATGTAACTTTTCTTATGTGTTAATATATCATCTCTTTTCATGCAAATTTTCCTCTTGTATCATGTTCTAGAATGCGAGTGGCTCACTAGTTTGCAGTAAGGATTCATCTTAAGTGGTGCCCTTTCTGGAATTAGTCAAGCGCTTTAAATAGGCCTAGAAGTGATATGCTGTTCCATGTTCACTCTTTTCACAATTTCTGCTATATTAGTGGCTTAAGGATTCGTAAATTGGTGCGCCCTTCTGCCAGTAATATCTTCTTATGTTTCCTCACTGCCTGCACTTCTTGATATTTGATTTCTGTGGTATATTATATGAATCGGCCCTCTTTACAGTAAGCGGTCTCTTAACTGTCTGATACTTTCATGCTGAAGTTTTACATGATGTCTTTACATTACTCCTATCCTTGTATCAGCCTCTGAGAGAGAAATTGGACCAATTCAATCTGATTTAAATTTCCTTGTTTAGAACAAGAGATAGTAGGTGAGTCCCTTGGACTGACAACCCAAACTATAAAGGACTCCTTGCTATAATAAGATGTCCTAGGCACTGGTCTATGGCAACTCTAGGCTGTCTCTAGGAGGGTGACAAAAATCATCCACAACATCTTTCTGGCGCCGTTGCCGGGGAACGAATTCAAGAATATCTGTTTCCCTGGGTTCGACATCCTATATTCACTCTCTAATCAGGTGAGCACAGAGAGGTGAAGAGTTGTAGATTTCTCACCTTGGCGACTCCACTGGTCTTTATTTGATAAATTTTATTGGAAGTTCTGGCTTCCCGGAGGCCCCATTTGAGGTCGGATACCTCACCACCGAAAACACCCGTGTCTGACCCGGAGAAGATTATTCGTAAAAAAGGTTGGAAAGAGAAGAAGTCGGTTCGTCCCGAAAATTCTGAATATTCTGTTGAAGACCACCCGCCTTCTTCTTCTCAAGAAGTTAGAACAGAAAAACCCGAGTTTCACTCAGAAACTCCACGTAGAGGAAACGCCTGGATTGAAGGAGGATCTCACCCTACTTTCGAGGCTGAAGAAATTAAAGAGGTCACAGAAGTAGCTACTGTTAATCGTGAGTTATTCCCTTCTACACCTCAGGCTTCTGTGCAATATATTCCCATTGTTATTCATACCTCACTTCCTCCTACTTCTCTCCCTTCATCTGTATCTCAAATTGTTGTGCAACCCCCACCTCCCCCAATGGCCAATGTTCCTACTTTTCTGTTAAATAAATATGCTCCACTGGCTCTACCCCCAGTTCTGCATGACATGCCACAAGATTACCTGAAGATCCTACCGAGGTTTAATGGTGAAAGTGACATTGATGCTCAGAAGCATCTCGAGACCTTCTGCTCTTTCGCGGAGAACTTAAATGTTGAACATCTGGATGTGGTTTTGAGGTTGTTTGTGCAGTATTTAGAAGGCGAAGCCAGAAAATGGTTTAAGACATTGGGGAATAATTCCGTGACTACCTGGGACCAAATGGAAACTGCTTTTCTCAGGAAGTGGGGGGAAAAGAAAGATTATGGAATGTGCCTTACTGAATTTAATACCATGAAGAAGAAACAGAATGAAGGGGTATCCGAGTTCATCAAGAGATTTAACAAGTTATACCTGAGCCTACCTCCCGAAATGAAGCCACATGAAGCTGCAGCCAAAGTTGTTTTCATAGCAGCTTTCGATTCCGATTTTGGTTTCTCGCTGCGGGAAAGAATGCCTGTCACCTTGGATGATGCTCAAACAGATGCTCTAGAATTGGAGGCAAATTTTGCCGCCACTGGTAAGTCAAAGGGAAAAGTTGAGCAAGATAATAGAAGGAGAGGTAAAGAAGAGGTTTCTACCTCCAATCAAGACAAAGACTCCGACAAAATGGATGAGATAAGCAAGATGATAAAGAAAATGGTCAAGCTAGAGCTGGAAGCTAAGAATGCAGCTCCCAGGAACTATTATAATGCTCCAAACAGAGGATATAATCCTCAGTACAGAAAGCCCCCGTTACAGATAATTCCAAGAGAACAGCAAGACCAGGTACCCCATCCCTTGTACCTGGAGGGACCAGCAGATGACTCCGTTAGAGATGCGGCTTATAAACTTGAAGATTCAAATCTGGCCTTCTCTAATAATGATGATATGGAGTGCCCCCTACAAGAAGAAGACGAAGAAGCAGAGATTGACCATTACTGCAAGCAATTTGCTGATTTCATGGAAGCACAATTCAACGTCAAATATGATCTTAGATCCTCAAGGAAGAGGACCCGAACTCAGGAGCAAGAGGAAGAGCAGCCTCGAGAGGAAATATCGGCTCAGAAGGAATCGGCAACAAAGAGGTGTATAGAAAAAGGTAAGAATCTCCTGAATATCCCCTTGCAGTCTAATGATCAAGTTCCCTCCTCTTCTAAACTAGTTGGCCCCCCTAATGCTGAGCCAGTGTCAAAAGAAGTGAAGTCTTCAGTTGAAAATAGGGAGTCCAAAGAAGTAGCGCTAGAAAAGCCCACATCTGCTTTCAATTTGCAAAAAGAACTTGAGAAGATTAAGATTCCTGTTCCTCTAACTGAATTATTAAAACAGCCTACATATCAGTCTCAAGTTACCTCTTTCATTCTTCCTCCTGAATTACCCATCGCACCTGATAGTTTAAACCTGCAAGAAGAGAGACCAATGGTAGTCTTTGGCCCACATGTCGAGGAGATAGACCCTTCTACTCCTCCCTTTTACGTGTCCCTAGTCATCCATGATCTGCTGCTACACAACTGTATGTTAGATTCTGGGGCTTCCCATAATCTTATGCCTTTATCTGTCATGGAGCAACTAGGGCTGCAAATTACAAGACCATATAAAGATTTATATTCATTTGATTCTAAAAGGGTTAAATGCTTGGGAATGATTAAATATTTAGTGGTCAATCTAGCTCAAATCCCAGCAAAAAGTGTGGTCATGGACATTGTGGTTGCTGATATCCCAGCCCGCTTTGGCATGCTGTTGTCAAGGTCCTGGGGTACCAAGATTGGGGGGTCAATCAAATTGGATCTAACATATGCTACTGTCCCAGTCTTCGGAGGTCAAGAAAGGAGGTTATACAGGGAGACCAGATTTGTCAAAACGGTAACCAGGGCTGACTGCTCAGATAATTCCCCAATCTATAACAAAGAAGGGGACTTTTCATGTTTTATGTTGGAAGAAAATCAGGATTACGCACATGAGACCCTTTTTGGTCAGGTTCAGGCTGAGCAGCCTAAAGAAGAGCAGGAATCAGGAATATGGACTTTGCATTTTGATGGAGCTAATTCAAGGGAGGGTAATGGAGCAGGAGTGTTGTTGATTTCCCCTGCAGGAAAATGGGTGCCACGGTCTTTTAAATTAGAATATGAGGCTACAAACAATGTGGCTGAGTATGAGGCGTTATTACTGGGGCTGCAGACAGCTAGAAACATGGGCATCCACTTTCTAAAAGTGTTTGGAGACTCTGAGCTAGTCGTAAGGCAGATTAAAAATGAATGTCAAACTAAGCACCCTCGGCTCAGAGCATATAGAAATGAAGTATGGGACATGATAGAAAACTTCTTTTCAACGTTTAACATACAGTTCATGCCCCGGGAGCAAAACAGAATAGCAGATTCTCTTGCGGTAGCTGCCAGTACTTTCCGTCCTCCTCAGAACCCACTCCTAAGATATGAGGTGGAGGTACGTTACAGACCATCCATTCCAGACAATATAAAGCATTGGCAGGTATTTGAAGATGATGAACAGATGAAAAGATTTATAGAGACTGTGGGAGAATTCTCCAATATAGAGATTGATGATAATGGAGAAGAAGAAGTTGAAAATATTGCTGAAAATAAATGGGAAGAAAGAATAGCAGGTAGTAAAGTGCTGCAGCTAAAGGGTAATGTCATACCCAGAGGGTTGGTACCACTAGAGAAGTTGTTCAATAAGGATGACGTACCCGTGCAGCCAAATAAAATAGTAGAAGATAATCAAGTAGAAGATTTGAATCTGGGTACTTCCACTGACCCCAAAATTGTTAAATTGTCCAAAAAAGTCCCAGAAGAATATAAAGAAAAGTATTTGAAGTTGTTTCAATCCTACAAGGATGTTTTTTCTTGGTCCTATGAGGACCTAAAAACTTTTGATGTAAATATTATACAGCATAAAATCCCGTTGAAGGAAGACGCAAAGCCATACAAACAGAAGCTCAGGCAAATAAATCCTTTGCTTATTCCTTCTATTGAAAAGGAAATCAAGAAGCTGTTGAAAGCCAAGATAATCGTGCCACTAAGGTACTCAGAATGGATAGCGAACCTTGTTCCTGTTAGAAAGAAGAATGGAGAAATAAGGCTGTGTGTGGACTTCAGAAATTTGAATAGAGCATCTCTCAAGGACAATTACCCACTGCCTAAAATGGACCATATCCTGCAGAAAGTGGTGGGAGCATCCAGAATGTCAATGATGGATGGATTTTCGGGCTACAATCAGGTAGCTGTTTTCCCAGAGGACCAGAAGAAGACTGCGTTCACCACGCCATGGGAAACCTTTATGTATGCAAGGATGCCATTCGGACTGATCAATGCAGGTGCTACTTTTCAAAGGGCAATGGACATAGCGTTTATTGGAGAACAGGACAAGTTCTTGGTGGTATATCTTGATGATATCACGGTATTCTCGAAGAATGATGACGAGCATATTGTGCATTTGAGAAGAACTTTCGAAAAATGCAGAAGGTATGGCCTTTCTCTTAATCCCCAAAAATCTTTGTTTGCATTAGACGAAGGAAAACTCTTAGGACATATCGTGACTAAGGATGGTGTAAAAATTGATCCTAAGAGAGTTGAAGTGATAAACAACATTCCTTTGCCAAGAAATAAGAAAGAAGTACAGGTGTTTTTGGGGCTAATAAATTTTTTGAGAAGATTTATCCCTAACTATGCAGAGATAGTTAGGCACATTACCAATATGCTGAAAAAGGAAAATGAAGTAAAATGGTCTCAGGAGTCTAGAGACGCATTCACAAGGATAAAACGGGCATTTGCCGAAGCTCCTGTATTAGCAGGACCATATTATAGTAAGCCATTTATGGTATTCTCATTTGCTTCACCTCATACCATTGCTGGAGTATTATTGCAGAAAAATGAAGAGGGATATGAACAGCCAATAGCATTCTTCAGTCAGGTGCTATACGATGCTGAATTGAAATATAATATACTGGAGAAGTAGGCATACGCCCTGGTAAAGTCCCTTAAAGCTTTTAGAGTTTATATTTTGCAATCTCATATTACTGCTTATGTTCCCACAGCAGCTGTAAAAGACATTCTAGTACAAGGGGATAGTGAAGGTAGGAGGGGAAGATGGATTGCAAAAATTCAGGAGTATGATCTGGATATAAAGCCTACCAAACTGATCAAAGGACAGGGACTTGCCAAGATGTTATCTGAATCAAATCATCAAGCTTTGGGGATTAACCTGTCTGTGATAGCAAATGAAGAATCAAGAAAAGAAGAAGAGCAACATGGACTAGAGAAGGCTACACAAAAGATACATGTGAAATATCTGACTAGTCCTTGGTATAAGCAAATAGTTGAATATCTGTTAACACTTAGCTGTCCTCCAGGATGTGACAAGGCTAAATACAGAGCTGTAAGGATGAAATCTCAGAAATACGCAATTGCCAATGGACAGCTCTACTGGAGAGACCCTCTAGGCATATTACTTTTATGCCTTACCGAAAATGAAGTGCAAAATGTAATGATGGAATTTCATGAGGGGATATGTGGAGGAAATTACAGCTGGAGGGCAACAACCCATAAAATCTTGAAGGCTGTTTTTTTTTTTTTCTTGTTTAGACTAATCCTAATTTTTCCATTTTTTCTCCTCCCATGCCACCCACGGGTTTCGAACCGGTGACCTTACAGAACGGAGTGCCTTAACAGTGCACCCCCTTGAAGGCTGGTTTTTACTGGCCGAAATTGTATTCAGATACTTTTGCTTGGGTCAGATCGTGTGACAAATGCCAAAGGTTTGCGGAAAGACAGAAATTAGCGGCATTGCCCTTGATCCCTATTCATGTAAATGAACCATTTCAGAAATGGGGATTAGATTTTATAGGAGAGATACATCCCCCGTCAAGTGGCCAGCATAAATGGATATTGATAGCCACAAACTATTTTACGAAATGGGTGGAAGCCATACCTACCAGAAATGCTACAGATGCTGTAATAATGAATTTCATAGAAGATAATATCATATCTAGGTTTGGCTGTCCTGCAAGAATTGTAACCGACAATGCACAGGCTTTCAAGTCTGCCAGGTTCGTAAAATTCTGCCAAAGATACAACATCATCCTTACTCATTCTACAGCATATTATCCACAGGGAAATGGTCTAGCAGAGTCATCCAATAAAACCCTGGTGAGAGCCCTAAAGAAGACAATAGCTGAAAATCAGAAGAACTGGGATTCTAAATTAAAGTTTGCCCTATGGGCAAATAGGGTAACCAGCAAAAGAGCCACCGGAAAGTCACCTTATGAGCTGGTGTATGGGCGGGCTGCAGTGTTTCCTTTGCAATTAGCATTTCCAGTAGCACGTTTCATGCAAGAGAACCAAGAAGAACCAGATAACATGATCCGAAGAATTAATCAGCTGGTAGAATTGGAGGAGACAAGGAACCAGGTAGATCAGAGACTAATAGAATACCAAGAAAAAATGAAGAATGTCTTCGATCGGCACGCGAAGGATAGAAATTTTCAAGTTGGAGACCTGGTTCTTAGATGGGATGTTCGCAGAGCAGAAAAGGGCAAACATGCTAAATTTGATCCATTATGGTTTGGGCCATTCAAAATAGTGGAGCTGGGGAGAAACAACACCTTTACTTTAGAAAATCTACAGAGCGATTTGTTGGATGCGCCCGTGAATGGCCAGTTCCTCAAGCCTTATTTTCAATTCTGATCTTGGCTAGGAACGCCTGGTTGTATATACTGTATATAATGTATATAATTTGCTTTTGTTTTTATTTCTTCTCTTTGTAAAGGAAAAGAACGCTGATATGTGCTTAAAGTTAAAGTGCAGGAGAATTCAAAATAAGGTGAAACAATTGATGGTCTGCATGTTCTCGACATGTCCGTGGATGAACATGCCGTCCCCAGATGGAGCCGATGTTGTGCATATTCATCCCCGCCGTAGCCTAAAACCCCATGAATCTGCTCGACGCTATTATCACCGCCCGAAAACCTGCATCGCAATAGTTCAAAGTTCAAATTTAAGCGATCGGGCCGATCCTTTAAGATCTTAGCTCCCTCCCACTTCGGCCTCCATATGACCCAGGTCAGAGAACCACACTTCAAAGCAAGAAGGGGCCTACTGTTTTAACAATCGGACGCAATAATCGCCATCCGATCTAGTTCAAATCGACGGTGCGGCAATTAACTTGTATGGTGGGTCCGCGCGCAGTCGATCGGCGATTTTCTTTGCCCCACCACTTTATTTCCCTCAGATGCAAGCACAGCCGTCGATCTTGTTTCAAGATCGGACGGTCCTGGGTTGATCGCAGCCCTGTTTTCAATCGCAATCGGAATATAAAAGATGTGCCCTCCCGCTCTACCCACTCTGCTTTCCAATTCCGATTGCCGATTCGGGTCCCACCTCCTGTGGCCATGTCATCATGTTTCACACGAGTACGCTGCATCCTTCCTCCACCATTCGTGTGTCCGGATGACGTGTCATGGTTTATGAACTCTTAGCCCGTTCATTCATCGTCGCCCCATTGTTTTCTGCCTCGTCACTCTCCGCCTCTTCATTGTGTTTATGTGTGTTTCCTGTCACTCTGCATCCTCTCAAATGTCTCGTCTAAAATGTATTACCGACTTCATGGCCGCTGTTGTAACCACACCCCATATCGCCGAGTCGTTTTTTCTCTAATAATTTGCGGGTTTTGCAGGTTTTCATTTGGCCTTGTTGGCGCTTTAACTTGCCGCCTCCACTGAAAAATCTAGAGCATAACAAAGGACAGACCATACTGGTAGCAATTAAAGGAAGGAGCCGAGGGTAGGTGGGAGAGATGACCACCATTAAAGAAGACAGGGATGTGAACTCTCAGAATTCTCCAGAGGCGTCCGCCCTGCATTAAAGATCCAGGATTCAAATCCATAGCCGGAAGCCGAGAGTACAGTACTTAAATCCAGATTGTTCCAAATCTCTTACGGCAGCAGATTTTCTTTCAGCCGCAGGCAACAAATTGTATATATTTTATTGCTCCCATCCTGTATATAAGGAGATTTTATCTCCCAGCATTTATTCCTTGAACAGACTGTTCAGTACCATCATTTATAGCCAGTCATTCATAAGAGAAGGCGCTAATGTTTTCCGCCATTGGGTTTCAAACTAAGTCATTAATTGTGCCTCATTTTCCTCCTGCTCGGGAAGTTTCTGCCTTCTCTATAAATACTCAAAAATAAGACATTGTAGAGGTTCCAGATTTCTGTGAGCAAGCTGTGCAGCGAGAAGACTACTGTATTCATCTTGTAATATTTCGGTATGAATTTTCAGAGCCCGTAGGGTCTCAGTGAGGAGGAGTTATGACTGTATTGAGGATTCTGGTCTTTGGTATATCACAGTATGTAACCTTTCTCATGTGTTAATATATCATCCTTTTTCATGCAAACTTTCTTCTTGTATCATGTTCTAGAATGCGAGTGGCTCGCTAGTTTGCAGTAAGGATTCATCTTAAGTGGTGCCCTTTCTGGAATTAGTCAAGCGCTTTAAATAGGCCTAGAAGTGATATGTTGTTCCATGTTCACTCTTTTCATAATTTCTGCTATATTAGTGGCTTAAGGATTCGTAAATTGATGCGCCCTTCTGCCAGTAATATCTTCTTATGTTTCCTCACTGCCTGCACTTCTTGATATTTGATTTCTGTGGTATATTATATGAATCGGCCCTCTTTACAGTAAGCGGTCTCTTAACTGTCTGATACTTTCATGCTGAAGTTTTACATGATGTCTTTACATTACTCCTATCCTTGTATCAGCCTCTGAGAGAGAAATTGGACCAATTCAATCTAATTTAATTTCCTTGTTCAGAACAAGAGATAGTAGGTGAGTCCCTTGGACTGACAACCCAAACTATAAAGGACTCCTTGCTATATTAAGATGTCCTAGGCACTGGTCTATGGCAACTCTAGGCTGTCTCTAGGAGGGTGACAAAATCATCCACAACAGAATGGAACCATTTGGTTTTCTATTCCACCTAATCATCCAACAGATGCCATAAAATTGAAAGATTATTGTTCTAAATAAAAAACCAACAGAACAATATTGGATGCAATGGTTGCATATTGTCAAAGTCATGATGAGAAATTGAATGATAAGACTCTTACCACATTCAATATTCTTGAGCATTATGGAATTAACGAGCTCATATTTTCCAATTTCTGCAAAACTGTGGAGGGGTCTACTTATGTAAAAGGAACACGAAATACAAAGATAGATTCCCTTTCTAAACAAGCATGTGGAGTCCTTGACATAATGATAAAAGAATCAACAAACATTCAACAGATTGACAACAATTTTGAATTTGGTTGTCATTTTGGAGGGCCTGATCTTTTGTCAACACTTTTGCACTCTTTTCCATGTCAGTTGTAGCTAGTTTTACACACTGACCTTGTTGTTCTGGATACAGTGGCTTTGAAAAAAGAACCATTCCATAAGAGCTATTATATTGAATTTTTTCGATTTCTTATCGAAAAAAACGAGTTGAATGGCTTTACTACAGTTCTCTTAGTAGAACTTTGGTTTTGTAATGATGTACGTCAAACTTTGGAAATTGCCATACAGAACTCCAAGTTCAAATATAAAATGACTACTGGAATTTATGAATATAAGTCCCAAAATAATTATAGTTATGATATAGTTTTGACGATACATTTCTATACTTCAGAACTAAAAATGTTTGAGGCTTCAAAATACTCTCACACATTTGAAGACACACTTGATGAAAATGAGAGAGATTATGGTTTCTGGATGGATTTATTGGAAAGACATCAACAATGTAGTGATGCAAAAGTGGTCATTTCTCTTTATGCGGGGGCAAATTTAATCAAGGCTTGTTGTACATATAGAAGAAGAATTGCATGTGTTGTGCAAATAGAATCACAAAGGACAATAATGTTGAATATTTACAAATATTTTCAACTATCAAACCAAGGATCCATTAGCTTCTTGGAAAATTCAGGTACTATAGTTTCTTTGTTGTTTCTCTTATAATACTTTGGATACTATTTTGGTCAAATTTCTTAGTTGTCAAAATGTTAACTACAATGACTAATGATGGGGATTCTAAAACAGGGAATGATGAAAGTGGGAAGCAAACAAATAATCAATATAGTGCACATGATGTTGAAACAAATTTAGAGATGGAAATAGGAGGAGAAGATGTTATTATACCAGGTACATAATTTGTTTGGTTATTGCTCGTGTTACTTTTTTTAATTTATTTAATTTTCATATTTATAACATTTTTGGATGTCTATTATAGGGAATTATGAGAAGAAAGGAATTAATCAAGACATTGACCATGAAATGATGGAGATAGAAATAGGTATTAGTCTCTCTCTCTCTCTCTCTCTCTCTATATATATATATATATATATATATTTTTAAAGAAAGTATATAATGACAAGGGAATGTCCCAAGAAACTACAACTAAGACCAAAATATTATATGGATGATTAAAGATGATTCATTGTTTATATAGTTGATTGATGCTTTTATTCATTGTCACAATTTATAACATTTCTTATGTTTATCATAGTGACAAGCAAGGGGAACAAAAACATTGATCAAATGCATGTGAAACAAAGCTATAATAAAGCAAATGATATCATATTAGGTAGTTCACATGAACTTTATTGTTTATTCTTTTGTTTGTTTTTTTATTCAATTAATCATTGTCACAATTTATAACATATTCGTTGTACATTATAGAGACAAATAATGAGAACGAAGACAATAATCCAAAGATTGATAAACAAAGTTGTAATCAAGAACAAAATATAATATCAGGTACTTGTAATTTTCCCATTTGCTTTCCTTATTATTTAATATTTTTATTCATTTTCACAATTCAAACTATTTTATATGTTTAATGTAGAGACAAATAAAGAGAACAAAAACGATGATGAGGTACTTATTACTTGTGAAGATAATGCCATATCGGGTACTTATTACTTGTCTTTTTGTTTTTTTGTTTTTTATTATTATTCTTCAAATTCTAATGCTTCTATACCATAACATTGTATATGTTTATTATAGGAACAAATAAAAATAACAAAACTAACAATCAAAATAATGTTAAAAGTGTGCGGGTGTGTATTTTGTAGGTTACATTGATAAGGCTTTTCTTTAATTGCGAATTTTGTATTGAATATATATTTTATTACATAATTTGATCATATTTAATTGAAGATTTAATATTTTTAACTTCAGGTTCTGTGAAGATGATAAAAGAGAAGATTGTTTCATCTATAAGTAGTCAAAAGAACACTCATGGTAAGTGTATTGTTTCAATATTTTTTTTAGTAATTTTTGTAACAAGAATAAAATGGTTTGACTAGACTATTTTTTATTGTATTGCAGCCCAAAAGAAATTAGTTATTCTTGAATTAAGGGACATTTTTTACCATAGCATCGATGATGAAGCAACGAACAAGGGACATATTGAGAAAATGGGAACTGATGCAGATTACAAAATAGAGAAAAAGTTATTTTGGATTCATCCACATGCAAATACATTTTTTGAAATGTGTTTCAAAAATGAATATTTTGAAATTGCAATTTGGATGACAGCTTCAAAACAAAACACAACAAGAGTTCTAAAAAAGTCCTTTTCAGAAAAAATACAAGATAAACTTGTGTTTATGTGGACTGCTTCAGAGTGTAAACCAAAAAAGGGACATAAGGCCATTGACAATCCAAAAAAAGGTATACACACTAAATCATTGAAAAAAGTGTGGCAAATGCATACCCAATATGATGCAACCAATACTATTATAGTGGATTGTTCACTTGAGAGAATGCAAGGAAATCCAAAAGAAAATGTGATTCTTGCCCCTCAATTAATTGGAACAAATAAAGAGGATGATTGGTTGATCGAAAAGCTATGGAGGATGTTGATTAAATGCAACAAGGAAACAGATGTGCGGGCTATTTTGAAGGATGTTCAATAACATCTCATAGTACCTTAAGAGGATTGGTGTCTATTTCATGTCATAATATGTATGACATCATGAATTATTACTATATTTTGTAGCCTCTTTAAATTTAAGTTGACTTCTATTTTACAATACTAATAAAAGAATTGTTGATTTGGTTTGTCAAAAGTAGAATACAATAATTTTATGTTCTTTATTTTTGTGAGATATTATTGTATTGATAACAATTATTGATTTGAATGGTTGTTTAATGTTTTCATATCAAAATTTCTCATGCTATAGAAATTTTTACAATGGATTAGATTGTATGTAAAAATTAATAGATAATTGTTCTATTTGTATTGAAACATTACAATTAATTTTTTCAATTGTGGTTTAAGTTATCATTATACAGGCTTTGAAATTAGTAATGCAAATGATGGTTCACTGCATTGTTATAAATTTTTTTATTTCATATAAGTTGAAAAAATATATTAGGATGTATGTAGCCCCAACAATAGACATAGAATCTTGACTAAAAGAAGCACCAAAAGAAACTAAAGTAGAGACTCTAGAGCGTATAATTAAGTAGGTTTGAAATTTAAAAATTGTATTATATTACATGTGGAAACTAATATATAATTAGTTTGTTTAATTGCAACCATTGTAATTATATCTTTCAATTCAAATTAAACAAATCATTATAAGACTTAAAATCAATGATTTAAATGGTGGGTCAATGTGATCCTATAAGACTTTCTTATTCCAAACAAATTAAATAAAGGTATTAGGTTGTACGTATAAAGTAAACATATGATTATTTTGTTCACTTTACTGGGGCTAGTAATTATAATTTGTGATTATCGTTAATTCATAATAAATACTAACATCATTTTTGAAATGTTAGGTTTTTATATCATTAAGCAATAAAGTGTTGAAGTGGAGATATGTTAATATCATATGTGTGGTTGCAGTGCAGTTGCAGACTCAAATGGGCATCACTATAAGTCAAAAGATGTTGTTGATATTTGAAATGGAAGGAGTTTTCTTCCAATCGTACACCAAAGATGAACAAAATTTTTATATTCAAAGAGAAGCAGATTGGCAGTTCGGTGATAGGTCCTATTTTTTAAGGCCTTTTCATTCAGAACTTTTAAAATATTGCTTAAACAATTATGATGTTGCAATATGGACATTAAATGTCACTGACAAGTACATCCGACGAGTACTTGAAATTTCAAATATTGATATAGAGGACTTTAAACTCACATGGAACAGGGCTCATTGTCATTTGCAAACAAAATTAGAAGCAGGGAGGACAATACAATTTTATGAGAAAAGGTTGACTGATGTGTGGTCCCAATATGGAGATAATTATGGAGAATCGAATGTATTGCTAATAGATACAACAAATCATACTTCTCAATTCATTGGATATCGATCAAACCACATCTTGATAAAAGCCTATACAGGAAAAGAGCAAGATACTTGGCTTATGCATATTTTATTCCCCTTTCTTAAGACTCTTCATCGTATGAAAGAGAAACGTGAGTACATTCGAATGCTCAATAGAACATGTACTTCATTGTAGTGGATGAAGATATTTTTCTTTATAAAAATTTTCACAAGTACATTCCAATTTTTGAATGCAATTTGAACATAGTTTTTCTGAATCAATTTGTATGATTTTATATCTTTTGGAATCTTATATGGGAATTTTCAATTTTAATTTTTTGTAGGAAAAAAATCAGAACTTTGTATTAATAAAAAAAAATTACAATGGGAATTGTCAATTATATTGTTATATATTTCTATTATTATTTATAATTATTTTTGCAATGACTTTGTTGTATCAATTTTTTTTGCTAATATGTGTGTGTATGTGTGTTCTTAAATGAATTATTTTCCATTGAAATCATCTTACATGAACCATCAAGGCATGATTGTATTTTTATTGACTTGTATTTACTTATGTGAAATAAGTTTTGAAATAGAGCTCATTGCAAACAAAAGTGCAATTCTTATTGAATAAATTATTATAATTTACTTAATACATGCTACAAGCACTATTGGCTATTCAAGCTAATGGGAAATGTGTCATAAGAAAATGATTTGAAATGTTTGAAGCATAAGATATCTGATTTCTCAATCCATATTTTACATAAATTTATATACTTCAATCAATTAATGGTTGTAATTAAAATTATATATCATATAGAAAATTAACAACACTCAAAGTTCATTATTGACCTTTTACCTATAAAATGCATTAATATGAGTGCATAAATGTGATATTTATTGTTTGAGATAAAAATCTATTATAAAAAATTTTGCATTTTTAAATAAAAACATATAATTAATGATAATGATTGCGAAGTGGACTATCAAGGTTTGATTGGACGCTATCATAGATAATTATGTCTTTGAACTTTTTTTAAATTTTTTCTTCATATTTTAAATAAACTGAAATCAAATCATATGAGCCATAATTTAATTTAATTTTTTAAATCAACTATTTGCGTATGCAATCATCTATCCCATATAAGTTAATAATGAATCCATTTATTGACCTTTATTTTTCTACCATAATGAGTATTAATTTCATATTGTATTTTAAAAATAAAAATAAAAATGCATGTAAAAGAAAAAGCTCTTCTTAATAAAACATGGAAAAATTAATTAAAAACGTGTTAAGTGGGCCATCTAGATTAATTAAAGAGATAGATGATAAATCTTTGTATTTAAACTTTTTGCACCATAAGACATTTATTTTTCCATCCATTTTAACATATTTTCATTTTCAATTCTTAAATAATTTACTTGTAATTTAAACAATCTCATAGAATCCACCATTACTCGAAGCTATTTATTGTATTCTCTTTGGTTATATGCATTAATAGAAGTTTATAAATGTGATATATTTTTGAAATGTAGCTCCTAATGTAAAAAAAAAATATATTTTTTATAAAACAAATTAAAAGTAATGGATACTAAGTTATAAGTAGTCTATATAAAGCCATTTACCAACTTTTATTTGCTTATCATGAAGTTTAATATAAGTGTATAAATGCGACATTGTTTTTTTGAAATAAAACTCCATGTAAAATGAAATGAATTTCCTAACAAAATATGAAATAATTAATTGATAATGAATAGTGAATAGATTCCTCAAGTTCTCTTAAGATATTGGTCATAAATAAATGTATTTAAACTTTTTACAACATACACCATTTGATTTTCTCATCCCTATTAGCATTTTGTAAATTTCCATTCGTAAATAAATCATTTATAATTGAAATAATACAAGCCAACTAGACATAAAGCATGACATATTAAATTCTATTTAGTTATATGCATTTATACAAGGTTATAAATGTATTATATTTTTGAAATAAAGCTCTTAATGTAATTAAAGATACATTTATTAGAAAAAATAATAATTTAAAATCAATCGATGATGAGTTCTAAGTGGTTTATTATATTTTCAATAGATAATTTTTTCTATCTATGCATTTTTAAATCAATTACTTTTATATACAATCATGCCATATAAGTCGATAAGTCAAGAAACAATCGATTGATTTTTATTTACTTATCATGTGGTTTAATATGAATGTATAAATGTGACATTGTTATTTCTAAAAGAAAACTCTATGTAAAAAAATGTTTTTTATTAAAACATGGATTGATTAATTCATAATGTCATGCATTAAGTAGACTCAAAAATAAACATATTTATTACCTCTCATGTGGTTTAATATGAATGTATAAATGTGACATTGTTATTTCTAAAAGAAAACTCTTAAATGTAAAAAAATGTTTTCTATTAAAACATCATTGGATTAATTAATTCATAATGTTGTCAAGCATTAAGTAGTCTATTCAGGCTCATTCAAGAGTTGCGTCACAAATGAACATCTTTAAACTTTTTTCCACCACATGAAACGATTTTCCCATTAAGATTAACATTTTGTAAAAATCAATTATTAAATAAACTATTTGTAATTAAAATAATCTCATAAAAGCTAACAAGGCGCGAAGCTATTTATTGTATTCCATTTAGTTATATGTATTGATATAAGTTTATAAATGTAATATTATATTTTCGAAATAAATCTCTTAATGTAAGTAAGATACATCTTTTACAAAACTAATTAGAATTTATTGATAATGGGTTTTAAGTGGTTTATTTAGATCGTGACACGGAAAATCATGTGCAATAGATAAATGACTTTTAGTACATATTTTATATTCAAAATTAATATTTTAATGATAAATTATTAGTAGTTACATTAAGTATTTAATAATAAAAGAGCATGAAGACTATATAAATTTCAACTAAAATCCATATTAAGTTGTGTTTCACACTTAATTATTCCCCATTAACAATTCTTATAATTTTCTCCTCTTGGTGAAAGTACAATAGGTTGTGGGAAAGGGGGTTAGAGTCGTCTAACACAAAAATCAAACATCGACGGCTCTATTATGTTATCCATAACTATAATATATTTCTTGGATGTTAGGCATACTAATATGATTTACCTTAAATAAATTGTTTCTAAGATTTCTGTTTTACACTCTTATTGTGAATTTATACTATTGTACCTAATAACCCCATGTTTGACCTATTCATGTCTGTAATTCGTTTGACATTCCTAAATTATTTTTATCTTAAATTAAGTTAATATGATGATTTACAAAAGAATGAATGTTGTTGAAGGCCTTGTAATAGAATACATCCAAATTTAATGAAATATGTGTTATATACATTAATAATGCGATAAATTGTTCATGCACGATGTTGATGGTTATCATCAACATCCACCAATATATAATATTATATTATATGTTATGTTAATACGTACGGACGTTATTTGATGAATATTAAAATTAAGTCGACCTCATTGTACTATAAGTAGAAATGGATCCCACGATATTAATCCGAAAAGTTAATATCTCGGCTGTAGAAATGGATCCCACAACATGAAACCTTACCAACACGGTACAACGAGCCCATCATACACACATTTCAATTTCGCCCGCGTAAGCTGTAAAGGCCTACCACGGCCTGCTAGGTTTATTTCCTCTGCCATAGGCCCATAGATGCGCTCAGGCAGGAAATGCCCGCTGTCAGATGATCTACAACTTTAATCTGACAACGGGCATTTCCTACCTGGGTGCTTCTATGGGCCTATGGCAGAGGAAATAAGGCTCACCACCGCTACCCACTACTCCACTTTGGTATTTTTAAGACATTTTTTTAAGAAAAAAAAAATCTTTTGTCTAAAAAAGTCATTTTTTCTTTTAGTTATTTTATATTAAAATTTAACATCAATTGAATTGTTTTAAATATAAAATTTAAGACAAAAATATTGTGAGACAAAATTTTATATTTAAGACAAAAATAATTTAAGACCAAAGTATTTTAAGACAAAACTCTATATTTAAGACAAAAATAGTTTGAGACAAAAATATTTTAAAATAAAATTTTATATTTAAGACAAACAGTTTGAGACAAAAGCAATTTGAGACAAAAATATTTTAAAACAAAATTTTATATTTAAGACTAAAGCACTTTCAGACAAAAATATTTAAAAAAAAACTTTATATTTAAGACAATGGTGACTTAAAACAATGACAAGTAAGACTAAATACATTTGAGGCAGTTAGCAATTAAGACAAAATCATTAGCATTCCTATGTTTGGGTTGAAATTCCATGAGTGGATAGTGGATAATTATATTTTTGTTTTATTTTTGAAAATAGATATTCAAACCACATGAAATTTAATCATGTCATATTTATTTCTTTTATGTTATAGTTTTCTTTTTTCACTAAACCACATTCTAAAAATATAATAAATAAATATTATTATTTGTTTGGCCACTCAAGGGGATTTGAACTTTGAATCCCATGTTTTAACATAATACTTCATAACAAGGTGATTGTCAATTGAGTTACATTCCATGAACTAAAATTGTTTATTTGCTTAAATATCTGAAAAAAATTAAACTAGCAATTGCACTAGATGTTGCAAAGGAAACACCATAAGGTAAGAAAAGAATCTTGACATATAAGAAATCATTAAATGATAAAAAATAGTAAACAAACCGCCATTCAAGAAAATATTCAATGAAGAAAGATCATTAGGTACAAGGGATGAAAATTTAGTTTTCAAATAGTAAATTGGCATTTGACATTCATCGATATGAAACATCATATTATTTGAAAACTATTATGGGCACAATAACATAAATAGATTTTTGGGGGTATAGAAATGATGCACTTGAGTGAATTGTTGAGTAAGTATTGACTGATGAAGGAGAAGGCAGTGGTCCATGAGGGAGACAAGTTGTCAGCTTCAGGAGTAGCGATTGTTGTTAGCTTAAATTTTGCGAGTTGCCTTTTTTTTGGGTGTGCCACAACCTTGATCTTGCTAATAGTTCATCAGTTAGATACTTGAATGCCTCCTCGGAGATCTTATCTTCTAGTTTATTGGGCTCATTATAAATGTGGGTGAAGGATGACCATTCTAGCTCTTGAATGCGCGGCCAAATTTGCAACATCAGGGATTGAAGCTACACATTCTACCTATAAAACTTGCATTAGCCCAATCAACAACTATTTGAGATTCCCATCTCTTGCAACCTCTTCAAACCACAAGCACTTTCCAAATAAATAACAACAAACAATGTTGAGAAGTCACATATTCCTTGAATATTTGAAAGCCAAACTACCTTAGCACAGTAGACCAGAAAGATTCGTACTCTAAAAGACAAAAAAAGACAACAAACTAAAATAGAAATTTTAACTCTAATCCGAACACTTCATTTTTAGCAATATGATATCTAATGAAGATGATACGTGGAAAAAAAGGCTTCATATATTGTCTATCACATGTCAAACAGATTGAACAAACACATGCACATAACACATCAGAAATAGGGTTCATAGATCAACTTGTATTCTATGGTTTCAAACCCTTCTTGTCTCCTTCAAGGGGCTTTCTTGAGGTCTTTAAAAAGACTTCCTTTTGGTAACCAAATGGATTTTTTCTTTCACACATGCATGGAAACGTACTTTCCAAATCATATTGTAATAGATTAATAAGATGATATTATTGGTATTAACTACACCTTATTTGGAGACATCATTTTTATTATAGGGGTTGGTACCTTTCTATTGGATGTGGTTGGTGATGTGAAGACTACTCAACTTCTAGTAAAGATTCATATTAACTCTGACAAGCTTATGGATGTCTGTTTACAAAGGGAGACCCCTCTAAGCTTAACTCATTGGATCCTTTGTTTGTTCATGCTAATTATTGTTCTCAACTTTCTTTCTCCAAGGGGTTGAGACTATTTTATTCATTTATTTTACATGGCCCAGTGAAAGAAGAAGAATGGATTTTGTCTCCACATATTTTCCATTTCACTAAGTTACAAATAGAAAGAGTCAAATTCTATAGCCAATAGACTAATAGCCTCTTGATACACCTTTAGTGAGTTATGCATAGCTCTCACCTATCATTGTAGCTTAATGAAATGACATCTAATAGCTCCAAGACACTATTATAAATGGAGTAGTTGTGAAGTTGTTGTTAAATGATCGCCTCCAAATGTTCAATTCTCATGAATTTTGGGGGAGGGGTATATTTTGGTGTATTGAATGGGGCAAGGGGACATAAGGGTAGCATCGATGGGTAGAAGTGAGAGGTTCAAGCATGGTTTACTAAGATCTATAATCCTAACATTAGAGGATGAAAAGGAGCCTTAGGGCCTTATGGCATAGGGGATAGGGGACCTATAGGTAAGGCAATGAGAGAAATTGATAGGGGAACCCTCAATAGTTGTGACAAGGGGATTAGGGGCCACATTATCACAACTCGTACGCACTTAACCCATAACCACTAAAGTCCTTATCCCTTTAACCCAAAAGCCACAAGCCCTTAACCCCTACACTCATAACTCATAAAAAATTAACCCCTTTATCCCTTAAACCCAAAGCCACTAACCCCTTAACCCCTAAATCCTAACTTAGAATCCTTGAACCCCATAAACCCTAATCTCATATCCTCTTAAACCTTGACCGTTAACCCATAACCCATAGTCCGTAAACTCATTAATCCCTAACCCCTTAACCTGCTAAGACCTAAATACCATAACCCTTAGGCACTTAACTCCTAAATCCCCTGACATGTAAGCCCTTGATGGTTAATCGTTAACCCTTAATTCCCTTAACCATTAAGCCATTAACCTCTAACCCTTAAACCCCCTATACCTCGACCTCCTAACCCCTAAACCCCATAAGCCCTAACCCTTTACCCTTTACCCTTAACCCCTTGCTCCTAAACCCTCAAACCCCTTAACTCCTAGAACCCCTTATCCTTTCTCCCAAACCATAGGTGCTCCAACACTAATATTCTTGGGAATATTATGATTTTTCCTGCTACCGTCTCCAAATACAACCTCTAAGAACTAGTAGGGTTAAACGAAAAGAGCTACAAGGTCCCAAAATCCGATCTGCATTCTATGGACAATCAAATTTCCCCCAAATATCCTCCACGCATTTTCCTTGGTGTATTGGAGTTTGAAAAATACAAAGGATGCCACAAGTAATCCTAATCATAACACTCAACTTTCCTAATGGTTAGTAGGCCTTAAAAATCAAACAACATCTTAACTTATATCTAAAATTACTAAAATTTCCTATCCTAAATATGAAATTAGAAATTCTACAAAATTAGAGGGCAATAAGGAAACCAACTTCCTCTTCTATAAATCTCTAAGTCCTTCGGGAGGACAAATACAAATTTTGAAATAAATTGTTGAAATTGTGCTCTTGCATCAATAGCTACCAATGAATCCTTGTAGGCCACCCCCTTTAACAATAGTAATACCAATGTCCTTTACCTAGAAGGAACTCCTTACATAATTCTCTCTTAGATCCTACCAAGCATGAAATTTTTTAGTAAAATGGATGTTCACCCTACAAGATTCTATCCTTATGGCCTAAGATAAGGCATCCCTCTATGTCACCCACGACTATTGCATTAATGGTACACTATTAAAGAGAAACAAACTTTGAAAGGATTGTGTTGAGTTTCATGGAGAGTATATGAGAGTTTGTTGATCAAGTTTTGTAATTTTTCATCATAATCATGAGAACTTTCTCCAACCATTTTCTTAATCTCCTTCAACTTAGTGATTTTTTTTTGTTCAATGTCTAGCCTCTATAACTTAGATAAATATCACCTTTAATTCGTCCGAGGGCTTAGCTACACCCTAGGGATAAATATATATGAACTTCATGCACCATGAGAGAATATTCCCCCACAATGTGGTTAGGAACTTTATCAACTTAGAAACTAGCAATACAATCCTTTTCACCCTCCAAATGAATCCACATAAGAATCGATGCGGTTTTCCATCACCATCACCCTTCATAAATTTCTTGGAACTACTATAACCATATCGTTGGTTGGGTTGTTCACCAAGATAAAACCTTATGGACATTTTTGAATAATTAGGCCTACTCCCCCACTTGAACTAAAATTCAAACATAACATATGCCACTTCTACTTGTATTCCCACCTTCATTTTGTTTTCACTATTACTATATCCCAAACTACTAAGAAAAGGTGCTTTCAAGTGAAACGTAGAATAAAAAGTTGGGATTACCTCTAGGATTTTAAAATTCATAGGGTGGTTGGTTTGGATTGGATCCACTTTTCTTAGGATACATCATGTATACTACTTGACCTTTCCTAATGTGCACAACAATGGAACCGCAAAAAGGGGAATTGAAGTCAGTAAGTCTAAGATTGCTCCTTTTGTGGATATCAAATTTACCTGCATATTTCCTTCTTTTGTTGTCAAATATTTAATATTGTCTCAGCTCATTTCCACTCTGGAGACGAAATCAAGTTGGTTTCTATGGAATTGTTCTGTTTATGGTGATCAAATGGATCTGCAATTTTGTCTTGTATTTTCCAAGGTTAAAAAATGTTCAAATTCAATTAAAATTTAGTTTATTGTGATTGTTGGATGGATATAGCTATATTAATTTATTAAATTCTTCTGTCATGTTGATTTGTTCTTTTTAATGTCTAAATTGAAGCTTGATGAAAATAAACCTTTGGTTAGTGCATTCTTAGAAATCGTGGAGCCATATGGCAATCAAATGGTCCCCCTTCTATATGTAAGCGAGGAAGACAATCATGCCTGGTTTGGCTCTGGTCTCAAGGGAACCCGTCTCTCCTAAATATAGCCATTTTTGCTAAGATCTACATAGCCAACTTTGATCTAAAAAGTTATTAGTTTTCACAATTGGAATGGATTAGTAGTAGCCTTGTGAATTTTTTATATGCACCATATTTTCCTTAGAATGCCCGACATTCCTTCCTGCCTGTTGGATCAGCCATTTTAGGAAAGATGCCTTTCCAACAAGGCGGGAAATTGATAGGATATTATATCAACATCAACCCATGCTCAAAGAAATCTGCAATCCTGTATATCCACACAATATTCTTAGCTATGGTGATTTTGTGGCAAACCATGTAAAATATTTTTATTTAATTAGTGCATGAATTACCTTATCCCTAATCATTACACTGTAAAATTTTTTTTTCCAGATTAGTATATGATTTAATTGATCCCTAATCACTAGATTGTTATAAAGATTCAACCAAAAGAAGAGTTACAATAAATATTTCCTTTATGTTTTGTACCAATTTTCGGCTTACCTTAAGATTTATGACGATGTAGTCTCACGGGCATTTAAAAATCTCTCTTTGTATTTTCATCCCTTAAATCCCAATGGAAATACAAATTTGTTGATTGCTTTCATATCATATCACAGTTCAGTGTTGGGAATAGATGTATTGTGAGTAAATAGTTCTAATATATGATTGTTTTGAGCAGGAAACCTCGTAAATAGTTCTTTGCATGAGTGTGAAGCAAATTTGCTTGCATCCAAAAGGAGGAATGGCCAAATATGTCAAGGTAGGCTTGCTTTAGATGAGTGGTATGCTGAACAATTAAATAGTAGATAACTTCCATATCAAGACATATACAATGCCTCTAATAAAGGTAGTTCATTTGGAAGGCACACAAAGCTCTTCTATATGTCGAATGAGAACATCAACATACCTATTACTACTCTTCCCTGTGAATGTGGAAAGAGACTCTACATGCACAAACCCAAACGTCTGATGGAAAAGAAGGAAAACATGGTCCTAACCCAAGAAACACCACTCATTCAAATATGCCAAAAATTTTTATACCAAAAAGTCATCATAAATTTTTATTCTTTAAGACTTTAAATTTTCCTTTGAATGTTAATGTTGTTCACAAAATGTTGTCACTTCCCTAGAAATTACATAAAAATGTCCCTTTCCATCACTCACAAACGCCTTAAATTTAATATTCATAGCTTCCATAAGCAAGAATCCAAGCCAATAGGTAGAATAGAATACCATCACATCCTTCTCAAGGGTAGTGTACATGATCCACTTACTTTTCATTCTACCTTTGAATGTGAATGTTGTTCACCAAAATATTTCACTTCCCTAACAATGTTTTTTACATTTTCAATGCTTCTTTAATTCTCTAATTTTCTTTACATTTTCACACCAAATATCTGCTTTACTTCAAGACTGAATGTAGATATCCTAGCCTTCATGTTATTTGAGTAATCTTGAAATCTGAAGAATTTATTCATTCCAATAAACCATGCTTCTGCATCCTGTGTTTTCTTCATTTCCCCATCGAATGTAGGTGGATTTTATTTCTTGAACTCATCCAAAAAATATCCCCTATCACTCCTCCTTTAAGGATGATAGCGATGATAACCATGATACCTATCAGAACTAGAACGAGAATAGTACATGTGTCCATCACCCCTACTTTCTGGAGTATCCAAGAAACTAACATCCTTGATCGTGTCATCTCTATATGACCTGTGCCAACTATGGGGTCTACTTCCACAAGCCCCATTAGTCATATCCTCTTGTCCATAGTTGATCTGAAGTGGTCCCTGTCTCTACAATTTTGACACACTCTAAATAATTACTGCATTGACTTCTGCTTATTTCTCATATGGCTGCATGATTTTGTCATTATCTTCTTTGCAAATCCTTATTTCCTCCTTCAAAATCCTCAATGTGCCTGCTAAGTTAGAAGAGCTCCCAACACCACGCTACTCATCTGATTCATAGGGATGATCTTTGTAGTCTACCATATTTTTAGTCATCTTTGATCTCTTCTTCTTGCAAGGTATATTATGTCAGCTAAACCAAATCATCAATCCTTAGTTAAAGTCTCATGATTTGAAGAATTGATCTTAAAACAATGTTTTATATTAGGCTATTATACATCCTCGGGGTCTCTAATCTTTCGTTTTCTTTCAAAAACCCAACCCTCCTTGAAGAATCGATGCTCAAGGCTTTGATCCATAGCAAGAATGGTGTCGTAATACATATGTAGAGATATATAGATGAAATTATCCCCTAGCTACCACTATATTATACACAATGATTCAATGGATATGGGTTTGTAGTTATCATTCAATGGAATCACTTCTAACCAGTATCGGTCTCTATTTCTCTTCTCGCTCATTCTTGACTTAATGGCCACCTTCTTCGATGTCGTTCCTTTGGAAGTTCGAAAATAGATTTTATTGTTGGAAAGTAAAGAGGTTGAGGGTCTCCCTTATCACTCATATTTTGAGGTGATGGGAAAGGATTTGAAATGGATTCCAAACCCTAGAAAACCTCGAAAGAAACAAATTTTCTATCACAACTCGATGGCCTTACACCAACAAATGGCTACTTTGTTTCACCTAGTACTTCAAGATAAACAAGTTGAGATATATAATCTATTTTCTTCTCTTGAAGATGGAAAAAGAATGCTTTGAAACCTACGATACTATTTCGATAGTGTGGACTCCTAATTGGCTCACGTTGAAGTTTTTCTGGTTAGTGACTCTGCCTCCAGGGACCTTACTGATCCTCCAGTTGATCATGCACAAAATATTATTATTATAGCCTATAATCAGGATTAGGGATGGTAAAATTCATAGTTTTTGTTGCATTTTTAGTTTAAATGGCTCATGGCTACATATAGTATGATAATCCACTTTTATCGACATTTTTTGTAGACCTCAAGCATGGAAATCATGTTTTATTGTCACCTGTATGAGATTGTATGAATATTTATGGTCTTGTCGATGGTGGAGAGAGTATCTAGAGTGGCTCTTCATTTGGTCTTGCTGTACATGCTCTGGAAGTGGAGGATTCCCATTGTTGTTGTCAATATTATGCTTACCTCGTATTTTTTTTGGTGGTTTATGTTTATGCTTTCATGATCCTTGGGATTTGGTGCTAGCATCAAAGTATACTCTATTTCCTCTCATTTTATGGGAACTTGTAACTTGAATTTTGGAAATTGAAGCTTGTTTCAACATATGCTTTCAACTTGGCTTGTTTTGGGATGGATGAGTATGTTCGCCTCTGAGAAAGTGGTTACTCTTTTCATGCTAGATGGAAGAAGTGGTTTTGTGTAGAGGACACTCATGAGACTATGATTTACTAATGTTTCCCTCTATCAAAGGACACTCTTTTCTAGGTTTAGAGCTCTATTTTCTTCTCGTTTTCCAGGCAACTATCACTAAAGCACATTATTTTCAGTTTATGTGCACTCTTTCTCTAGAATTGTGTCATTTTATGAGGGTCTAAATTCTTGATGCAAATATTTAGTTGTTGTTGAAATGAGACTTAGTTATTATTGTAATAGTGTTTTTGTGGTTCTGGGATCTTGTGATCATTGGAGAAGCTAGTGCTTTTAGAAGTATATAAATTTGATGTTTAATCTATCAATGTAAATCTCCTATTTTGATATGAATATGAAGTATTTTAATTTACCAAAAAATATGGAGTAGAGAACAATAAATTCATCCTTGACATGGATAAAACTTCCAACTAATCACACTATTTAGCATGTTTATAAATTTTAAAACAATATGCAATTTATTTTGAAAGAAAATTGTTGAAAGTTTAATTGTCTTTGTTTGTGCACGAGCCAAGCCATGCAATAATACATTTTTCATTTTTAAAGTGAAGTGCTTAGATAACTTAGGGAAGAATATAGTTAAAGTTAAGACCATCTTATAATGTTTGTTGACATAAACAAAAAAAACTTTCACTTTTGAAAAATATCATATCTACATATGTTATCATTTATTTTGAAATATTAAATATAAACTTTATTGTTAATATTAATTTTAAAATATAAAATTAAAAATTAAAAAATAAATAATTCATTTTCATTTTATTTATTTATTTATTTTTATAATAAAATTAAAATAATTCATAATTTAAATCAATTATAAAAAATAAAATTAATATCATTAAAAATATTTTGATGTCCCTTTTTAATATTGTAAAAATATCAAATTAATTGATTTCACAATTAATGTTTTAATAAATCAATTAATGTTTTAATTTTTGTCAAAATATAGACAAATAAAAATAAAATATTAATTAAAATATACAATACCTTTCAGTAATCAAATTCGTCCATTTCCAAAAAACAATCATAATAATTAGGAATGACAATACAATTAATTAAGGAATGACAATCAATTAATTGAATAATTCAAAGCACCACTAAACATGCAAGTCGCTTAAACACTCCAAGTTAGTTAAACTCTCCGAGCATGCAAGTCGCTTAAACTCTCCGGTTGTGAGTCGTTAAGCGCTCGAGCGCTCGAGCGCTCGAGATCAAATTCCATATGACCTTCGCACTGCACTCCTATGTCGCCTCTTCATCTGGTCTTTATTTCAATGAAAGAAGCAGAAAAATATCAAAAATTCACGTGATGACATATTTCAGAAATCTGGCAGAAGTCGAAGATCTGTAAGAAGCCCTAGAACTGATGGTCCTCGCACTTGCAAGAGAAGTCGAGTAAATTGTAGGGATTTTATGCAAGTGAGCAAGCTGAACCTAGATTAGGAAACCCACCCATCACAGGTGGTCAAGGTGTTGTTAGATCCCAACTCAAAATCCCTGGCCTTGATGCTTTTGGATTCACCTTCTGTATTCTTTGAAGTATCCGTCTTCTAAAACAACCTAAATCCTGGCTCCCACATCAGACATGTGTTTTCTGCACCTGATAAAGCCTCGGCCGGCCAACATGCCAAAAAATCCACGAGAGCCATCGTTTGTATATGCACAATGCCTGATTGCACTGGATCTCGCACGGTTCCAAGGGCCTAGCTAGTGCGACAGAGCTCGGCTTCTTATCCGGGCTCAAGTTAAGGTTTTAGCCATGCAGGTATTGAGGTGAGGGCTTCGAAAGGCTCTAAGGGTTTGAAAAAACTTGGGATTCTGGAATTGGTCGGTGAATGTGCTGTCTCTACACTCGGGTTTTGAAAGGAAAATAGGGTTCTGAAGGGAAAACATGGGTCATGGTTTTCAAGCTCAAAGATGAGCAAGGGATTTTGAAATTGAATCTGGTATGTATTAGTTTTATTAAGTGTTTTTTGTTGATCGCAATGGCCCCGTTTTCTCAACTCGACTTTCGCTTCAACATATGTTGTTGGGGCAGGACAATGGGGTCAGGGTTTGGCCCCTGCGGCCTGTGGTCAAGGGCAAGCATAAGTTCAAGGGAAAGAAGAATAAAATTGTACATGACAGGGTTTCCATGTGCGAAAGAAGCGTAGATGAAGTGTCAATGAATGGGGGCAGAGTTGGGGATTTGGATCAGAGAATTTTTTAGTTGATTTCTACGAAAATTGTGACAAAGAGCATCAAGGGCAAGACCAAAGCCACTGAATTTCAAGTGGAATTTGTTCTAAAAAAAGTCGATAATGTCTGGATGATAAATTTTTTTCGAGTGGCCAGTGCAATGGCAGTGCAATGGTTATTACTGATTTTGTAAAAGGTGTAGACTTAGCAAAGCCTGCAAAAAAGAGATCAACGGTTCAACATTTGCAGATTTTCCAAAGAAAATTTTTGTTAGGGGACTGGATTATGGTGAAAGGGGGCCATATTTCAAGGGGCTTCCTAGAAATGGGTTGATAAGGAGTGTCAATGGAAGCTTTGTTTCAAAAATTGATGGAGAAATATTTTCAAATTTCGCATGGGCCCATTGCAATGGAGAAACACTTGGTGTTCTACATCAGGAGTCAATACAGCGAGGGATCTTGGCATCTGGTGGTAAAGGATTTGTAGATGTTGTAGCCAATTGGGTGGATGGTATAATATGCAATTGCACCAATTCTAAAATTGTGTGTACAAGTTTGGTGCAAGGAAAAGAGGCCTTTCCTGATGTGCACAACAATGGAACCGTAGAAAGGAGAATTGAAGTCTGTAAGTCTAATATTGCTCCTTTTTTGGATATCGAATTGACCTGCATATTTCCTTCTTTTGCTATCAAATATTTCATATTGTCTAATTTCATTTCTACTCTCGAGACGAATTGAAGTTGGTTTCTCTGGGATTTTTCTGCTTATGGTGATCAAATGGATCTGCAATTTTGTCTTCTATTGTCCAAGATTAAAAATTGTTCAAAAACAATTAAAAGTTAGTTTATCGTGATTTTTGGATGGATATAGCTATATTAATTTATTAAATGGTTCTATCGTGTTGCTTTGTTCTTTTTAATGTCTAAATGGAAGCTTGATGAAAATAAACATATGGGTAGTGCATGCTTAGAAATTGTGGAGCCACAGGGCAATCAAATGCTCCCCATTCTACTTTGATTGCCCCCCTTCTATATGTAAGCGAGGAAGACTTCATCAAACCTGTGGGTAGTGCATGCTTAGAAATCATGGAGCCATAGGGAAATAAAATGGTGCCCCTTTTGTTTTGATTTCCCCCCTTCTGTATGTAAGCGAGGAATAAAATCATGCCTGGTTTGACTTTGGTCTCAAGGAAATATTTCTCTCCTAAAGATGGTCATTCTGGCTAAGATCTGCATAGCCAAATTTGATCTAAAAAGTTATTAGTTTTCATGATTGGAATGGATTAGCCAGCCTTGTGAATGTTTTCTATCCACCATCTCTTCCTTAGAATGCCCAACATTCCTTCCTGCTTGCTAGATCAACCATTTTAGGAAATATGCCTTTCCAACAAGGCGAGGCAATAGATAGGATATTCTATCAACATCAACCCATGCTCAAAGAACTCTGCAATCCTGTAATTCCACGCAATATTCTTAGCTATGGTGATTTTGTGGAAAACCATGTAAAATATTTTTATTTAATTAGTGCATGAATTACCTGATCCATAATCACTGCAATGTAATTTTTTTGGTTAGATTAGTATATGATTTACTTGATCCCTAATCACTAGATTGTTATAAGGATTCAACCAAAAGAAGAGTTACAATAAATATTTCCTCTATGTTTTGTACAATTTTTGGGCTTAACTTATGATTTATGACAATGCAGTTTCACAGACATTTAAATATATCTCTTCGTAATTAACCCAAATATTTTTTGCTCTTGAGACTTTCTGATCAAAATAATACAACAAAACCAAATTATGGGATAATTATCCATGTCTTATCCTTCTCAAAGTTTATAACCAAGGTATCTTGGAATTTGGCATGCTTCCCCTCCTTTTCAGTCTAGAATTTATCAGTAATTTGCATAGGTAACATCATCAACAACGAGAGAAATTGCAACAATTAATTTCCTTGGTGTAGAGGTATTTTAATTTTTAACATTTACATAAATTTTAATTTCCTCTAGATTCTACAAAAAAATTGTAGCGGAGGAAGGAATCTATCTTTGTTATTAAGTGGAGGTGTCTTTATAGTCACCTATTTGAGAAAACATTGCATCATAGATCTAGCAAAGCTAGGGTTAGGCCAACCAAATTATTTGGAAGGCAGCTAAGAATGTTTTATGATATCTCAGAGGAACTACCTAGTTTGGACTATGGTATAGAGGGAGTGAAGCTGTGTAGCTTCATAGATGAAAATTGGGCCTGAAGTCCATCAAACCGAAAGAGTAAATCAGGTGGAATTTTGAGTGTTCGGTCTGCATTTGTTCCTTGGTACAACATGAATCAAATATGTGTGGTGCTCAGCTCAGAAAAAGCGGAATACATGGCTGCAATTCAAGCATCATGTGAGGCGATATGGATGATAAAGATACTTGTTGGATTGTTTGGTTAGATGGTGGATCCAACTGTGATCTACTATGATAATGAGAGTTACATCAAGCTCTTTGAGAATCCTATATTTCATGATCAATCCAAGCATATAGGTATATGGTATCACCATTTACGAGATTGTGTGCAGAGGCGAATAATGTTGCTACACTACATTCTGACAAAGGAACAATATGTTGACATTTTGACAAAATATTTGTCAAGAGGGAAGTTCAAGTTCCATAGGTTCAAGATAGGGGTGGTTGATAATCTCTTTATTGTTGAGAGGGAGTATTGAAAAATGTAGCAATAAATTCTCAATTTGATTTTTCCTTGATTAAATTGAGAAAATTTGAATTTTCACACCAGCAACATGTATACACATATGCAGACATGTGATATATATCGCGCTTGCTTCATTGTTTCAGAGTTTTTAGCGAAATTCCCAAGGGCATTCCCTAATCCAACCAATGTCTTGTCATCCCAAATTTCCTTGGAACCTAATACAATCAAATACAAACCAAAGTTATCGTGAATCCCTCCTTGTCAGGGAAAATTGCTTTGTCTAGAATTAAAGGTAGAGGCTAGTTGAGTTGAAAAAGTATGGACCATTCTTAAAGACCAAATTCCAGTCTTATATGCTAGTGAAAACCATAGTAAAAAAGTATTTTTCTCCTAGCTCCAGCTTAATGCGCCCCTTCTGTTTTTTCCATTATATCAATTTTATTATGTGTTTTCATTTGCCAACATCAACTTCAAATAATTGAGCTAAATTTGATAGAATACTTTCATTTAAAAATTACTAATTTACACCCTAATGATGCAAAGAAAGTCAAGTTAACCCCTTTTTCTTCCCAAAATTAGATCCTCGTAATCCCCCATATCTCTCACACAATAGGATTTAGGTCGATTTTCAAAGATATGACTGAATTTCCATCACTCTAATTTCCAATAACCAGATCAAGTTGACCTTTTAGCACTGTTGCAGAAGAAACCATGTTATTTGTATGTAAAGAGGAAACCTTGAATCTTTCAAGGTAAAATATGAAAAAACACTCACGAAGAAATTTTCATACAACAATCCTGTGCTCTTGTGGTTGGCATACACAAAACCATACAATGTCATATGCACAACCATCATAATCTATTGAAAGGGTTTACTAGGGAATAAACTTGGGCAAGATCAACTCCTCAAATCCAATCAATAATAACTAACAAGTTATAGTTATTTGGTTTTGTTTGAGTAAGGAAATGTGATGGAGCTTTAATCACAGCATGAATTTGTCACTAGGAACCATGAATTGACCATGAAGAATGGGGATATTTGGGTTTGTGACTTATTCTTTGTTTGATTCTAGCCCTTTGTTAAAACATTAAAATTACAAGTAAAAACCCAAGTGTGTGTGTGTGTAATGAAATGGTTTGAAAAGTATAATTTAGGCCCTAACATGACCACAAATGACACAAATTTCAAAGGGTGAGAAAAATTAACGTTATTGTTTGAAGGCTAGTGTTCTTCATCGTGGTTAATTTCTATTCTTTGTATCAAAGACTATGATTATAGCTAGTTTTGTGTTTCATGTGTTTGTGTACTTACCTCTTCATTTCTTTGTTTTTTTAAATCAAATATGAATGTTTCTAAGTTGAGGTTAGACCATTCCTTATTGACTTGTTATTTAGTATGAAGAGGTTGGAATAAAAGACTGGTGAATGTATCATACATGTTGTCTCTTCCTTTATATAAGTGGTAGCTTCATTCATTATGTAATGGATTTGGGTGTAGATGTGGGTTATAAGTGAGGATGGACCTTTCTTCATGTGAAATTTTATTTTTGAAATGAACCTTATTCTCTTTGAGTAGTAGTAGGTTTAGTTTTTTACCATCCTACCTATGAACATCCAAGCTCATTAAAGGTAAGGACTATTGACATGAATAAATGAGTTTCTTGTGCCCAAAGTTACTTCATCTTATAACCGTTGGAAGTGCTTGATTGGGTCTTGTGATATTTTTAAAAGTACCAACCCCATATCTTGTGAAAAAGTGAATCTAGCTCTAGACCACTAGATAATCCAAATAAATTTTTATTAAGACTTATGGAGATCCATATTTATTGTGAAGTTGTCTCCAACTCTTCTACCATGCAACTAGAATCCACAAAAAAAAAATTCTACCATTGCTGATTCTTCATGACTAAATTATGATAACAATTCAAACTTTTCACATGATCAAAGAAGATGCCCTTTATTTCATGCATTGTGGATGGTTACAATGCCACAATGCCCAATTATTGTTAATGAATGATGGTTGTAAAGTGAAAATATTCTATTTATATGCCATTCGATTTTTTGTTTTATGTTGACCAAATTTTTCTTTACAAATCATACATAGTTTAACTTACACATTAAATTTTATTATTTTAATTTATTTATTATTTTTAGTTTTCCCTCCCAAATTTTGCTTTGCTTTTGCGTTGCGTTGGTAAGGAAAGTTTCTTTCCTCTTTCTTTGCACTACAATGAAAATTTTCTCATCTTGCAAAACCCTTTCCTGCGACTTCCTCATCTTGCATCACAGTTTTAGCCCTTGAGAAAAAAAATATTCCTCTGTTAACATGGATTCCTGGTCGTAGGTGATTGTGGGCACTGGGCATACCTCATTTTCCTTCAATGTGGTGAGAAAACATCTTCCTTTGTTGACATTGATTCCTGCTCGTAGGTGATTGTGGGCGGACCTCATTTTCCTTCAATAAGGAAAAATCTTCTTCGGGTTTTCTTTACCGGTAAGATTCTTAACTGGATTTTGTTATTTTGTACATGCATAGGCTATAAAAATATTGTTACATGGCTTACAATGGAGTTTTCATGCTTTCCCGTTTCTAGACTGTGGGAGTTAATGAATAATTAATATTGTCCAACTGAATTTCTTATCTTCTTCAGAAGACTATATGGTAAAAAAAATGGTAATATACAAAAAGAACAACTTAAGCATAGTTAAGGTGCTTTTATTTTAGGAACATTAAACCCTGCAGAGAAGAAATTTACAGTTATAGGACACGTTTTCTTAACATCAGTAAAGCAATGTCGAGATTGTGGATAAGCCTTTAACATACCGCTGTAGGTAGGCCTTCGATTTAATCTTTTCGAAGAAGTGTTTTTATCTGACTGTATAATTTTAGAATCAAACATAGCCTGAAAATCAAGCACGCCAGCCTCTGATTTCCTCTTATTCTTTTTCTATTCCTGAGATTGTTAATTTTTACTGCATGGAAGTTTTTTAAAATCTTAAACTTTTCAGAGTGAATGCTCTTTATATTTGTTTAAATATAAGAAATGTTGCCATATTTTTTTCGAGGGTTGTTGCCGTGAAGGAGAAATAAGTGAAAACAACATCCCATGTGGTAAAGGGAATAAAGTAATGGTTATAGGAGGGTATGGTTACCATGGATGGGTGACAGCTTTGCATATTTCAAACAGAGGATACTAGGTTGCGGTTGTTGATAGCCTTGTCTGCAGGTTGTTTGACCAGTATCTTGGGATTGAATCTCTAACTTCCATTGTTGTTTGACCAATAGCTTGGGATCGACTCTCTAACTTCCATTATCTCAATTCAGAAGAGATGGAAGTAAGTCTCTAGAAAACAACTTGAACTCTTTGTGAGAGATGTTTGTGATTTTGATTTCCTTGTAGATACTTTCGAGTCCTTTGAACCCAAGCCAGTTGTACACTTTGGAGAACGGAGGTCTTCTCCTTATTCCATGATAGATAGAGGAAGAGCAGTCTATATTCAACATAAAAATCTGATTGGAAACGTGAATGTGCTTTTTGTTATCAAAGGATTCGGCTTAGAATTCCATTTGGTTAAAATAGGTACCATGGATTATTTTCTAGGTAGCCAAATAATAAAAATTCACACCTGCATTCGTTGTATCTACGAGATGTGTGTTTACCACATACTTACCCTTGTGAGTTGCATGTTTGTCGAAGAACATTGAGCTGTATTCAATAGAATTTCCAGGAGTGAGGTAGTATGAAAATATGTGACCTATCTTGTCGCCTAACTGTGAAATTAATGAAGAACTACCTCTATCAAGCCTCATTATTACAACCTCTGTAAAGCCTTGGCTGTTCAATGCACACCTAAATGAAAAACCTTCGAATTTTGAAGCCATCTTGGGGAGCTAGTTATAATGTTGAAGCCACAACTATGGACTTACCTTTATAAAATTGAATTTATAAATCCCTCTTTGATGGCTGGCTCCCAACACCACCATCATCCAAATCTGTAGTCTAACAAGGACGCAATTTTGCAAGTGTAATTGATGTTACAATTTCTTTTAGAAAATAATGGAATTTTTGGGATTTTTGTGAGAAAATTTTGGGAATCTCAATTACAAACTTTAATATGGGTTACAACTATAAAATTCCAAAATTTTGAATGACCTCAACTTTTGATAACATTGAATCCATTTCAATAATAAAATACAATTCCAAAATTTAATTTCTTAAAAGAATTCTTATCAAAAATTTCATTGGACATTGCCTCATCCAAATTGGATAAATAATTTTGTGGATGAATCTTTCACAAAATATAATTTCTTGACTTAATGCTAATTTTTTCATTAAAAAAATAAGTGTGTTATCGTGGTTTCTATTCCATTTATAAATTCTCACGATGAATGAAGGACACATTTGAAGTTCAATTTAAAAAACCCAAGTTTGTTTTTTGATGGATCATGGGACTTAGAATTTTAAAATTTCATGGAATTATTGCCAACATATAGATTTTAGGAATTATTTAAATTATTGATTTATGTGTTATTTGTTATTTCTAAGATTTTTTTTTTAAGTATATTCCTCGTCATGGAATATATAGGAGAGTATCCTCTTATAGGTTTATAAGGCTAAAGAGAGCCAATGAAATGGTTATAAAATTACAAGTTATATCAAAATTCAAACTATTTCTACTAGTAAAAATAAAAAATTAGATTGTAACATATTTTAATGATAGTTGGTGTCTTTCCCAATGAATGACATGTTAATATCAAGGTCGTGCTCCTCCTTGAGTCTAGATGTAATTGTTTCTGTCCCTAAGCTTGGTCATCAATAGATTATTTTGTTCCTCGAGCTCCCCAAGATGGCTTCATAAGGCCTCTAGTTATTTGGCTAGGTCACGATAGTTCAACCAGCCTTGAGAGAAAATTTTGTGTTTTCTAGGTTAGCCACCTGATCAAGGGTATAAAATCCAGCATTTTTCAATGCGAGGATGAATTTAGGTGGGAGTAGATGGGAATTTCCACAACCAGACCATGGGTCACAACCAATACGGACCAGTCTACTAGAGCCAACTTGCCATTCAAGTCCAATTCTAATGTGGTCTATGGAGTTCAAGATGGCTCTCCATATTGTTGAGATATTAGTTCTCAACCAAAGTCCCCCTTTGATCCATTCAATCGGTTGTAGTGGATGGATATATTTATGTGTGACAACCTTGGTCCAAAGACTGTGGACAGTTAGGATCTGCCAATCAAATTTTGCAGCCAATGCCATGGAGAAAGAGTTCAGGTCTTTGATGCCCCAACCCCCCCACTTCTTAGGGAGGGCAATGAGATCCCATCTAGCCCAAGCATAAGTGTATCCCTCCTTTGAGCCATTCCACAGAAACCGTCAGCATATTCTCCGAATCCTATTGAGAATACCCTTAGGTATCCAAGCCAATGACATCCAGTAAACCGGAATGACCTCCAGGATAGATTTAATAAGTACAAGTCGACCAACCCGAGAGAGCCATATGTGGTGCCATGCATTAAGCCTCTTATCAATTTTTGCAATCAGCCAGGTCCAATCAACAATTTTGTAGTTGGCTAATTTTAGGTAAAACCCTAGATATTTTAGACCATCCTCAAGTCTAATAGAATTTAAGGGGAGCCGCTGCAAAGCATAGTGAGTCTCATGTGGGGAGCATCCATGAATGGTAATAGTAGATTTGGAGTTATTACAAGACATACCTATTTCTTTGCAGAACAATTGTATTATTGAGTTGACAGCTATTATGTCAGCTAGGGAGCCATTCATAAATATGAGGACATTGTTCACAAAGAGCAGATGTGTCAATATAAAGTTTTCTGTGATTTTGATACCTTTCAGCCTGCCCCTTTCCCTTTCATCAATAAGGCACCTTCTCAGGCCTTCCATAACAAGTATAAATAGTAGAGGGGAGAGTGGGCATCCCTGTCCGAGGCCCCTCTCTGCATGGAAGAATTTGGTTGCTGCTCCATTAATGAGAACACTATAGGAGACAGACGTGATGTAGCACATGATCTACTTGATAACCGATATAGGGAAGCCAAGGTGAGTGAGGAGCATTCTGATATAGAGCCAGCTGGTATGGTCAAAGGATTTTGCAAGGTCAATCTTAAGAATCATGCCTTTGATATTCTTAGTGTGCATAGAGTGAAGTCCCTCTTGTGAAACCCCAATAGCCTCATGAATTTGTCTGTTTTCTAGAAATTCAAATTGTTCAGGGGAGATATGTTCAGATAGAATGGGCTTGAGTTTGTTGGAAATAATTTTGGCCATGATCTTGTAAATGCATTTACACAGGGAAATAGGGCGAAAGTCCTTAAAGGAGGAGGGATGGTCAGACTTAGGGATGAGGGAAATTAAAGTAGAGTTAACTGCATCATATAGGAGACCTGTACTCTTGGCTTCTTCCACCACCTCCAATAGCTCTTGTCCCAGAAGATCAAAGAAAGCTAGGTAAAATTCCATTGACCATCCATAATGGCCAGGGATGTTGTCCTTCTTGAACCATTTGAGAACTGCCTCAATTTATCCCATCGTGACTGGATTGAAAATTTCCTCTGTAGAGTCTCGGTCCACAAACATAGGGAAGTATCTAGTGACCTTGATGGTTTCTGCCAGTGTGCCTTTGTGAGGGGATTTGAAGGGGTTCATAAAGTGTGAAGTGCCCAAGTTGGCCTGCTGTTCAAAGGATGTCGTTGAAGTACCATCCACATTTTCAAGTTCCCAAATGGTATTGATGGCCCATCTACCTCTGGCATATTGCTTAAAGAATTTAGTATTTTCATCCCCTACTTTTAACCATATGGCCCGACCTTTAAGTCTCCAATTTTCTTCCCTGAATTTGAGGATTTTGAGGCAGTCAGATTCCAATTTGATAAAGTGATATTTGGTGGCATCAGATGAAAACCCAAAATTATTGGGATCCTCAAGTAGTGGGGCTTTCTCCTCTGCTATGCCTATGTGTGGAAGCTATTGTATTTTTCCACATGCCTGCAATTTATTTGGGGATTTTTTGTGTGCTACGCCTACACGTGGTGGGTCTAGTATTTTTCCACATGCCTGCAATTTCGGACAACCAGAGTAATGAAAATCCTTCAGCGCCAACCTCAAATTTTCGATACCCGCCAATTCTTCCATCTCAGAGCACTCCTGAACATCTAATACCAGAAGCTTCGCAGCTGCACCAACCCTCGTATGTTCCTAAGCTGTTTGCATTCACATGCATGCAAATCCTCCAAAGATGTCAATGTATCCAGGCTTGGCAACTCCTCTAGTTGTTGACAACCACTTATGTCTAATTGTTGAAGCTTTGCAAGACCAAAAGGCCCTCCTATTTTTCTCAATACACCATAGAACCGCATCTGTAGCATTATTAGTGATGTTGGCAATGCTCCAATCTCCACCAGATAATTACAATACTCAATCTTCAGGTGTTGAATGTTGGGACAAATACCTTCAACAAACGATAGCTCTGATACCCGAGTTTCATATAGTTGTAAGTTTTCAAGTCGAACCATGCAATTGTTAATGACAGACTCTGTTGATATATCTGTTCCTATTTTTGAATTAATAATCTCCATATTTTTCCTATGTTTCAACTGTTCAACCGAAAAGGGAAAACATTGCAAACTCCTGCGGTCAAGGGGAGGGAGTTCCTTTAATGTCGTTAGATCACAGAGTGAAGGCGGTAGCTCTTTCAAAAAAGGGCTTCCCAATTTTAATGTTTTCAAATGGCCTAGCTCTCCGATATGATCTCTTGGTAGCTCTTCTAAGATTGTGCCCAACAAATTTAGGTCTTCTAAGGATCGTTGGCTTGCTACTTGGGGAGGAAATACCTTCATTTTTAGACAAAATGAAAGGTCTAATGATACAAGTGTGGTGATATTTCCAAGCGTTCCTTGAGAGATGATCAAATCAGAGGAGCTTTCCAAACAGAGATTCTCAAGTTGAATAAAATTTCCAAGTGAATGTGGCAGCTCTTGCAATTTGGAGCAATCTTCCAGATAGATGCTTAAGTCTAATTAAATTTCCAAATGAATGTGGTAGCTTTTGCAACTTGGAGCAATCTTTCAGACAGAGATTCTCAAGTCTAATTAAATTCCCAAATGAATGTGGCAACTTTTGAAAACTGCAGCTCCCAGACAAGTCAAGATATTTGAGGTTTGTAATATTTCCGAACGAGTCTGGCAGAAATATCATGTTTCTTTGATCTCTCAATTCAATATTTTCTAGGTGCTGCAACTACCACATAGACTTGGGAAAATGTGAAATGGGAACATTAACAATCAACTCCCTCAACTGCACTGGTGCCTACAAGGATATTAATCTTAACTCTCAGATATGATTATTTTCATTTAGAAAACCTGGCTACCTCCCCACTAATTGTGTTCTTGCTGGTACAAGCAAAGAATTTATTTTGGAACATTGAAAAATAAACACAAAACTTTGCTTTAAAATGCAGATGTACCTCACTTTCACTTTGCCAAAATGTTTGTAATGGTTTTTCGCCTGTCACTTGCAAAACCCTTAACTTCTTTATTGGAAGCCAGTGAGGGAGGACAGAGTGGGGAATGCTATTCCAGTAGAGCCATATGAGATCAGGTGAGTACTGCATGGAGTAAATATGCTCTCCAGATTTGGATGCTTAATGAGAAAGATAAAACCTGTTGGAGTCTTTGCTTACTGTAATGAAAATTGGTGGCGTTGTGACCACATATATTGGTATATATAGTGGAGCTCAGCTCAGTGGCCGATATAAGTTGTCTTGTGTCACTAAGTAAAGAATCGTGGCATTTGGTTAGTGGTCCATTCGATGGGCATGGGCATTCATGGAGGTATTTTGTTATGTCAGCGAGTACAAAGTCATGGCATGTGGTCCATTCCCTTGGCATTCGTGCCTGCATGTTTTGTGCTTTTATTTCACCTGTCATTAAAAAAGAGGTCAGGCGACAGTGCCAATATTTACAATGGTGATTTTAAATTATTAATGCGGGGTTGTATAATGTATATGTTTATCATTGGATAGGGGAGATATGTCTGATGTTGTGCAGGGACTAGTAATTTTTATAGTACTGGTCCCACCAACCCACCAAAAATTGAGATATGTGCAACCAATAATTAAACCCATCCATTAACATCCTTAGATATACCTAATTTATGCAATAAGTCCTTAGATCTGCCTAAGCAACTTGCATCCATTAACATTCTGCCTTACATGATCTTCTCAACAATTGAGGCTCTGCCTAATATCTTAGTGTTGAAAGCTTCAACCAGTGCATCAAACTATTCAAAGAAAATTAACAATAACAATAAACAACACTATCGTTCACTTAAGGATTTTTAACAATGATATTCCAAGTAGCAATATTAGTTCATGACTACAAGTCTTATGTAAGCCTTGATAGGAGTACTTCTAAGTTCTACTTCATCTGAACGATGAGGATTTTGTGTTGTGTAACCAGCTCCAAAAATAGAAGAAAAAAGATATCAACGCCTTAGAAATAAGCCACTTCGAGGGGGCAACCTCCAATACATTACATAAATGAACAATTCTTGGATGATACAATTTAAAAAGCCTCCTTTATATATATATGAGTCCATGGGGCCATAATGTAATCCTATTGGAGCCACAATGTAATCCTAGCCGACCTAACAATAATAATGTAAGGGCACAATAATAAAAATATGGGGGTTACAGGGGTACAAAAATAACAATAAGGGGGGCTACACCAACGTAATAAGGGACTCCACTATTAAGATAGGAACTTAACATGCCTCTCTCCTTCAAACAAGTGTTGTCCTTAATGCTTGATTATTTCTTGATGCTTCTATATAAAATTCTCATCCTTCCATGTGGAATATTCTACAGGAAATTTCTTCCACTTGATGAGATAATCTAAAATTGATCGTACTTTTCGAGTTCTTATTTTTGTGACTGCTTCAGAACTTCTTTCGATGTGATGTTGATATTCCTGTTGTTTCATTAGATTCTGCACCAAAGTTAGGTTATCCTTTGAGAGTTGGAGAACTTGTTGTTGATGCTCGATGTCATCTTCCACTAATTTTTCATCCATATTAGCTATTATTTTATCCTTCAAACCATCCAACTTAGCCTCCATTTCTTCTTTTAAACCATCTATTTCAGCTTCGGTTGCTCTTCGTAAGATCGAAATTTGTTGCACTTGGTACCGTAATTTTGATATCTCATACTGCAATTCTTCCACTTCATGCATCATAGTATAGATTTCTAAGGGATTAATGGGTGTTGAATTCTTTTTAGGAGGCATTTCAGAACGAAATACTGAAATATATGCTCAATAGGCCCTTGGAATCACTTCAAACTGATTTTTCAAACAAGATTTATGCAATTCGGGAAAAACAATACACACCTTTTACTTGCTTTGAGGAGCTCGATATTGAAATTTTATTATCTCTATGATTGCAGATCTTAAATATCTGAAATTCAGCACTGAAGTAGCCCTCTGAATTCTCTTTTTAATGCCATAGGTTTGACCTGATTTGGATTCTCCAAGACAAAGTTGTGTCCAATATCCCATAATGACCTAATTTTGGACTGGTTCAGTAGAGAAAACTTGTAGGACGTGTCACGTGTCACTGTTTCATCCTTTGTCTCTGAAATTGATAGCCAAGAAACTACATTCCGTGTAATTGCGACCAATTTTTACGGCACTCAAATCCACTGCCCAGAGAGAGTTATTGAACTTTTCCCACGATCACCTCTTTGAGATGAAATTGAGGAGCTTGAAAAAGCATTACCTTCCACAGATCATATCTCCAAAAATATTGCGAACCAAGCTCTAAATTTTTTTAACGAATTTCCTTAGGAGTTCAGCTTCGCACCATATGAATTTCAGATTCTGAACCTTCGTAGAAAATAAGTTATAGCGAAAATGCCACGATGACCTGTTTAGGAGCTTGAAAAAATACCTAACTTCCACAGATGATATCTCTGAAAATATTGCGAACCAAGCTCTGAAATTTTTAGAAACTCTTCCTCAGGATTTCGGCTCCGCACCCTAAAAATTTCAACTTCTGAAACTTCGTAGAAAAAAAGTTATAGCGAAAATTCCACGATGACCTGTTTGGAGCAGCGAAACCCTAGAATCCCAAGCTCTGATACCAAATGTTGTGTAACCAGCTCCAAAAATAGAAGAATAAAGATATCAACGCCTTAGAAATAAGCCACTTCGAGGGGGCAACCTCCAATACATTACATAAATGAACAATTCTTGGATGATACAATTTACAAAACCTCCTTTCTATATATAGGAGTCCATGTGGCCATAATGTAATCCTAGTGGGCTACAATGTAATCCTAGCCGACCTAACAATAATAATTTAAGGGCACAATAATAACAAAATGGGGGTTACAAGGGTTCAATAATAACAATAAGGGGGTTACACTAACAATAATAAGGGACTATACTAGTGATATAGGGACTTACCATTTTGAAGACGAGCTGGTGATTTAACAGAGGTATAGATATCCAGTATCAAATTAGATCAGAGTCATATATGTTAATGACTTTTCCAAAAATATTGTAACAAACTCAGGTCACTGTTATGGAATCTTTGTCATGCATCAGAATGTATAACAGGGTCACTAGCATGATAGATATTACTCCTCAAAGGTCAAGCTTCAATAAGCTTAAAAACTCTAGGATAAAGACTTTAGCTCATGTAGAAGATGTGCCACATAAAGAATAGGTCCCTCTATCTTTTGTTAGCAGGACAATTATGCTCAAAATTGTGGCTTCAAATTTTTAGAACGGTGAGATAGATTCAAGCATAATCATGCAAATATAGATCTTGGGTCATCATAGTTCATGCTCTGTAAAAGACATCACTACCATGTATAGGCTTGAGATTATGTTGGAGATAGTTCTTCAACCACAGAATTACTGTCATTAATCATTTATGTTGCCACATGATAGGGTAGCTATAAAGTCACTCTCGGATTCACTAGAGTGACTGTTTGGTCAATTTAGTGTGTCCTAAATTGCTACATTAATTTGTCAATCCGGGATTCGTAAGCTGACGAAGTGTGGCGCACTATATGTGCAAGATAACCTATCTCTTATTTTTTTGTCATTTTTGGTTTTTTTCTTTTTATCTTGGTTGGTTTCCTAATGTGAGATGGAAATTCTAAAAGACAAGTATGGATATAAATGTTCAAGGCAATGATGTCCTTTATAATGATTTCCCAAACTTCAAACTTAAAAAGGATTTTAAAATATGTAATGAAAAAATTAATTCCTAGAGAAAATGAAAATGTGCCACTATACTAGTCAAACAAACAGTGAACTATTGACCATGAAACCCATTACCCTTGCTGCTGTCTAACACAAAAGAAACTGTACTCAAAGAAATCCAAAGATTTGCAAGTAAAGTAAAGCTAAAATCAAATTACATCAATTCATATTCTGACCCCTCACCATTAGTCTCGCTATGGCTTTCGGAGGTAATCATAAACAACTTGAGCAATTTGATATCTAATTTGCAGAAAGAAAATGAACTAATATCAAACTACACACTCATACTTCAATCCCTCACCATTAGTCTCGCTATGGCTTTCGGAGGTAACTGATAATGAAATGAGCAATTTAATATCTAACTTGCAGAAAAATAAATTATCATCAAACTACACATTCATACTGCAATCCCTCACCATTAGTCTCGCTATGGCTTTCGGAGGTAACTGATAATGAAATGAGTAGCTTAATATCTAATCTAACTAGTAAAGCAAATGTACAAAACTGAAATGAATAAAACAATGCTGGAGTTAAAAACTAAGAGAAAAAAAATAAATCAGCAGAAGGAAAAGATTGATTCCATGTCATTAGTCATTATAAAATGATGTGCAAATACCCGGGCTACCTATTGTAATCTGGAACAAAAACACTGATAAGTTAACAACAATATAAAACATGAAAGATTATGGACAGAAGTAAAACGTAAAGCATGAAAGATGTAATATATATACACATGAATGACTATGGCACAATGAACGTAAGGAAATGAAGCATGAAACTATACAGTAATACACAAAACCTTGGCGTGTGCAGGGGCCCTCTGCACAATCCTCGGGAAGCAGCTATCAAACACGAATTGTGCTTATGAACAGAGTCTTCTTATATATTCAAAATGCGGTCATAACAGAGAAATAATGTCACAGCACAGTGGCAACGCAATTAAATTATAGAGCTAACTATTATGCGTATGAGAACGCGTTATTTATAACAGAGGGTGATATAACTAATTCCCTAAAGTCTACGCTGATAGAAGACACGTGAACAACCACGTCCAGAAATCTAGCATCATGGCTGCCGTGAAGATTAAATCTATGGAAAGTGGCTGTTGGATTCGGCTTATGGAGCCGTTTACAGGTGTTGATATGTCTCCCGTGATTTAGAAATGGCCACGCAAGTCTTCACGTGATGAAAAATAGAGTTCTGTCACCGTGGGACTCTTCGGTTGACCACCACTTGGCTACCTTTGACCACAACCTTCTTAGGTGAATTCGACTGAGCCAATAGGACTCGATCCATGTCCATGTCATTTCCAACTTGCCCATGTGGCTCGATTTTCCTGAAGACACCTGCAATATAGACTTTAACAAAATGGCTGCGGAAAGTTGCAGCAACTGCGGAAAGTGACAAGATTCCGCAGCTCAATGAGCAAAAATCTAATTCAAACAGCAGACACAAAACATAGTTAAAAACCACTTTTAAATGCTCTTTTATAATTAATATGCAATGATATTGATGACTTAGAAGGTCCAGGTGAATGGAAAAGGTCTAGAAAGGTGTATAAGAAAGATGCAAGTTTGGGACTCAACATACCCCCACTGTGAAGGTGTTGCATGTCCTCATGCAACCAAAATTTTGATAATCCTTCTTCAATTCATATGCCTTGATACCTCTTCCAGTACATCCAGTCCTCTTCTCCTCTTCCTTGGTGCTGCTAACATCCTGGGCTTCTTCATTAAGCATCTGAATTTAGGATTAATCAGTGCTTTACTTATCTTCTGGCATTTCTTCTTCAATTTCCTGTTCTTTTTCTTCCACAGTCCCAGATGTAGCATGGTATTGTCATGAATGATCTTGCCCAATTTTCTTTGTTCCTTTAATGCCTCATTTTCATTTTTAATGTGTCTATTTAAAACCTCCAACTCAAAGACTTCTTGTTTCAATGATTGGACTAGAGTTTCTTGTGCTATGTGAGGCTGAGTGGATGAGGTGCTGGGGCCCGTGGCTATCCTTTCTAAGGATTATATGTAATCGTACACCTCTTGCTGCTTTGGATCTATCTCAGGTGTCGTTTTCGTTGGGCTGTCCCCAAAATATTGTGGAGGAGAATTGTCTTCAAAATCTGGCTGAAAAGGACTCATGTCAACATCTTGAGGACTAGTTTCAACATTTGACTGAGAATGCGGTGGACTATGTTCAACGTATGGCTGAGAATGAGATGGACTATGTTCAATGTCTGACTGAGAATGAGATGGACTATGGCCAACTGGAGTTTTTTCAGGTGTTCCTTCTCCCAAATCAATAAAATGGGGTCCTTTTGTTTGTACTTTCCTCCACTTTCCTTTAAGCCGGCTGCTTCTTCTTACATACTGTGGACTACTGTCTTTTTCCTTTTGTTTTTCTTTTCCTCTCTTTTTGGCCATAGCTGACTGTTCCTGAAGGTGAACTAGTCTCTGAGACAATATTTGATGGTCTTCTTCTGAAGAAGGGGTTTGATGCACAACCTCAATGCTTTTTCTTTCTTTAGTATTTTCCTTCTTCCTTTTAGAAAGTCTTTCCTCTCTACTAGTTCTTTCAACTATGTTAGTAGGAGTACTTTGAGTTTTATCACTTGGTCTCCTTCTTTTTGGTGTACTGCCTTCAGGGGTTTCTTGGGGTTCTTCAAAGAAATTCCTAATTAAAAACTGTTCCCATGTGTCATTTTTCTCTTTTAACTGTTTTTCAATCAAAATTTTCACAAGACCATGGTGATACAAATGTGGTTCTACATCCCCCAGATGCTTTTGGACGGCTACAGACATCTTTTTCAAACTATTTAATAAAAATTATGGCAGATTGAGGGTCTGGTTGTCTAGAAAATTCATCAACAATCGGGTATGATACATATACATTGATCCAAAACGTCCCTCACAGGTGATAAAATTTTGAATGACCAACAGTAAACTGACCCACTCCTCTTTTAAAGCATGAACAAGAATTCCCTTTTTAAAAATAGTTACATCCATACCTGGGTTATGTAAGATCACTCTCCAGGCTTCATCACTAATGCTCTTGTTCTTGAACCAGCGTTCACCTTCTTGAGGGAGTTCTGTAGCAGCTGCTATGGATGCCTCATTCACCGTAAATTTGAGGTCCCTAATTTCTACCTCCAGACCATTGAAAGACCTTGCAAAAGCTTTTGTCACCTCTTTATGGTAGCCTCTAAACTTTTGAATAAACCGAAGCCATTTTTCCTTTTTCAATATATCTTTGACTTGCGGGTATCCTTCCATGAATTTGGGTCCCTCTGGTTCTGTCCTCAACAACTGACCCATCCTTCCTTCTACTCTTTAAAACTCGTCTGTGTGAGGAGGGTTTAACGGAGGTAAGACAACTGAATGAGCGGAAATGAGCACGATTTATGAAGGAGACCAGTGACTGTAAGCGGATATCAGAGAATAGGTATACAAAATGTAGCATAACAGAGAACAAAATGGGGTGAAGCGGAACAGAGAAGGGTTACATGAGCACGGTGGAAATGCAGCTGTGAGATCAATAGAACAGTAGGAGGAGTAGAACGTATCCGGCAATATTTAAAATTGGGTGGCTGCAGAGTAAATGCAAGCACGTTTATGAAACGGCTACGGATTTTATGCGGCTGAAAGAAGCCGTAGTCAAATCAACCACGTTTCATCATTACAGGTGGAGTATCAAAGTACGAGTGAAGATCGAAGGCTTGATTATGGGACCGTTTGAAAATGAATGCAAGGATTGTGGGAGGATCATATAGAGATCGTGGAGTGGTTACGGAGTTTGTCAACACAATCATTGCATATAATGGAGCTATGGTTTATAACTATGTAAAAATGTGCTTGAATGATATTTGAAATAAATTTTTACTCATACCTTGGAATTCTTGCCATTTTTCATTGGTCTTCAATCAGTTGCTCCTCATTGATGTCTTTGAATGCCCCATGTTTTCATAATATGTCTTCATACCTGCATTTGATTTCATGATTGTTGAACTAACATCTGGCTGTACAATTTTTTTTTTTTTTTAAACAGAGTGGTAGCTGCAGAAACTGCTTCTGGCTGCGGAAACTGGTGTCAACAGCGGAAACTGGTGTCAGCTGCGGAAACTGACACAGCTATTATTTGGGTGAATGGAAATAGATGGATGATAACTGACTGAATTAAAATGGTCATGAAAGAAAATTTTATTGGTGAAATGAAATGAAATAGATGAAATGAAGTGGAGTGGAATGAAATGGAATGGAATGGAGTGGGTTGTCATAAAACTTATGAAATGAGAGAGAATTTTTTTTTGGAAAATATAGGGTGTCAGGTGTTCCTGATTTTCACCCTACATTTTCTGTATAAGACTGCCAATCAGTGATTGGTTTTCAGGCTTATACAATTTTTTTATTTTTTTTAAGCTAAAAAGAACAAAAACTAGGCTGGTGGAGAAGAAGAATTCTTCTTTACCAGCCTTATTGCAGAATTTTCTTGAAACATTTTGATAAATTCCTCTTTTGAGAGTGGCTTATGATAGACTTTTAATCTGTGGCCATTCACAATAAGAGGAGTTTGAAATTCATCAATGGTCTTGATTCTTACCGCTCCATTGCTAAAGATCTTGTCAATCTCATATGGCCCAAGCCAATGAGTCCGAAATTTTCCTTTAAAATCTTTAAACTTGGAATCAAATAGCAATGCCCAATCTCCTTCTTGAAACTTCTTCTCTTTGATGTATTTGTCATGCCATTTAGATCTTTGATATTGAACTAGATCAGTTCTTAGAATTGCCTCTTGTCTGATCTCATCTAGCTCATTCAACTGCTCCATTCTATGCTTTTGGGCTTTTGATAGATCCATCCCCAACTGAACTGCTATCTTGAAGGTCTTGACTTGGAACTCAATGGGGAGTAGGACTTACTTCCCATAAACAAGTTCATAGGGAGAATGTCCTGTTGTATTCCTCCATGTAATTCTGTAGGCCCACAAGGCTTCAGGAAGCCTTTCTGCCCAATCTCTTCTGTGTAGATGAACAGTTTTGGTGATGATACTTTCAAGAACTTTGTTTGTAGACTCCACTTGACCATTTGCTTGTGGATGGTAAGGAGTAGATCTTCTGTGCTTGATTTTGTATTCTTCCATCAGCTTCTCTACCAGGTTGGATGTGAATTGACTTCCCTGATCTGTCACAATTTCTCTTGGAACACCAAAGTGAGTAAAAATATCCTCATAAAGAAAATTAACAACTGAATTTTCAGTAGAAGACACTAATTCTTTGGCTTCTACCCATTTTGTAACATAATCAGTACAAACCAATATATAATTCTTTTGCTTAGATGGTGGGTTAATAGGTCCAATGAAATCTAAAGCCCATTTTTCAAAGGGTTCGATGAGTACCTGTGTTTGCAATGGCATTTCATTTGAAAGGGTAGGTTTCCCTACTCTTTGGCAGCCGTCACACCTTTTGACATATTGTTTTGCATCTTTGAAGAGGGAAGGCCAATAATATCCTAAAGAGAGGATTTTATAGGCCGTCCTTTTGTCTGCAAAGTGTCCGCCGCATGGTTCATCATGACATGCCTTAAGAATATCAGGCATTTCATCTTCCCCGACACATCTTCTGATCACAAGATTTGGCCCTGTTTTAAACAATTCGTTAGAAATCCATGAATATTTTGAACTCTCCTGAATAATTTTTCGTTTTTCACTTGGAAATAAATGTGAAGGCAGTTTCCCCGTAACCAAATAGTTAGCAATATCTGCATACCAAGGAGTCTTAATAGTTACTGCAAACAAGTATTCATCAGGAAACTTATCCTCTACAGGAGAATCTTCTTTAGTATTCTCAATCCTAGACAAGAAATCAGCTACTGTATTTTGTTTCCTTGGTCTATCCAACACAGTAATATTGAACTCTTGTAAAAGTAAGAGCCATCTTGTCACTCTACCATTAGTAACAGGTTTGTTCATTAAATATCTAATTGCAGAATGGTCAGTATGAATAAAATTTTCATAGCCTGTTATATAATGTCTAAACTTATTGATTGCATGAACAACAGCTAAAAACTCTTTTTCAGTCACAGTATAGTTCAACTCAGTGGGAGTTAAATTTTTACTGGTAAAATAAATGGCATAAGGGACTAAATCTTTTTGACCCAACACAGCTCCCAGAGCTATATCTGAAGCATCTGTAGAAATATGGAAAGGGAGTTTCCAATTTGGTCCTCTCAAGATAGGTGCTTCAGATATTCTTGTTTTCAAAGTTTCAAAAGATGATTGACAATCAGGATCCCATTTGAATTCACAATCTTTTGTAAGCAATTTGAAGAGTGGAGATGCTATTTTAGTGAAGTTTTCTATAAATCTTCTATAGTAACCAGTAAATCCTAGAAAACTTCTAACATCTCTTTGACAATTTGGAATAGGCAATTTGGAGATGACTTCAACTTTCGATCTATCAACCTTAATCCCATCTCCCGAAATATGATGTCCTAAAACAATCCCTTCAGTAAACATCATAAAGCATTTTTCATGGCTTAATGAAAGGTTTGTTTCTTTACATCTTATGAGAACTTTTTCCAAATTTTCTAATGCCTCTTCAAATGAATAACCATAAACTGTAAAATCATCCATATAAACCTCTACACAATCATGGATTAGATCAGAAAAAATTCCTAGTACTGCTCTTTGGAATGTTGCAGGTGCATTACATAACCCAAAAGGAAGCACTCGATAGGCAAAAGTTCCCCATGGACAGGTAAATGTGGTCTTATCTTGATCTTCAGGTGCTACCTGAATTTGATTATAGCCACTAAAACCATCCAAAAATGAAAAGTACTTTTTGCCTGCTAATGTATCTAATACCCGATCGATAAAGGGAAAAGGAAAGTGATCCTTCAAAGTTGCTTTGTTCAATTCCCTGTAATCAATGCATACCCTCCATTTACCATTCTTTTTAGGTACTATAACCAAAGGAGAAACCCATCGGCTATCCGAAATTGGATAAATGAAGTTTACATTGAGAAGTTTTTGGAGCTCTTCTTTCACTATCTCCCTAAGATTTGGATTCATCCTTCTTTGAGGTTGTCTGATTGGTCTAATGTTTTCCTCAATATAGATATGATGGATGCAAGTCTTAGGATCAATACCTTTCATGTCAGTATACTCCCATGCAAATGCAGTAGAATGTTTTTGCAAGATTTTGGTTAGTTCTTCTTGTTGTGACTTTTCCAAATGTTTGTTGATATTCAATGTTTTTTCCGGAAAAATCTCAATGGTAGAACTACAAAACTCTTCCATAGAGTAAAGAGACATTTGTCTTGATGATAAATATTCTATGTCAGATTCCAACTGAAATTGTGTGGGGTCATATTCTGAAGATGTCTCAAAATTTTCTAATGTGTTCAGAATTTGAATATCCTCACTGATTTCAGAAATAGTAAAGACAGGTTGTATAGTGTCCTCATCATCAACCCATTCATTTTCTCCTACTTCTATGATTGCTTTTGCTGGAGGATACAAATTGAATTTCTTTGTCGAATTACCATTATAAATGTACATATCCCTAGATCTACAACTAATGAAAGCATCAACTATGGCTAGCCAAGGTCTTCTTAAAATAAGTGGGTGCCCTCCTAGATTACTCTTGGGATTCAAAATCATAAAATCTACTGGATATTCCCAAGAATCTAAGGAGACTGAAATATCTTCTAATACACCATCCAGTTTGATAACTGATCGATCTGCAAGTTGCAGTAAACTAGGTGTAAAAAGAATATTAGGAAGTTTTAGTTGTTCCATAGTCTGTCTACTCATAATGTTGATAGCAGCCCCTAAGTCAATCAATGTGTTTAAAATTTCTATCCCATTTATATGTGTCTTGACACTTGGACTACCTGGATGTACATACTTCTGCATGGTAATTTTTCCCATCATGATATCTGCAATTTTTCCTACCAGGTGGATTCTTCTTGTATCTCTTAGTTTCCTTCCTGGTATTTTGAGACTCAACTCCTTTATTGTTTTTGCTAGAATAGGAATCTCTCTAATGGCTTGTAACAAGAGAATCTTGATACAAACATTTTTAATTCATCTATAAAATCATAGTTAGGCAACAAGATTTGTTTTTCCACCCCTTTATCTATTTGTAATCTTTCAGGGAAAGGAGGTGTGGATGAAGATGCAGGTTGCTCAACTATAGGAGTTGTGGGGGTTAATTTTTCTTTCTCTTTTTGAATGTTTGAGTTTTGAAGAGATGTTTCCTCATAAACCTTATTGGCTTTAAGAGAGTCCTCCTTAGAGGTATCTTGCTCTTGGACATCTATAGAAGGTTTTTCTAAAACTCTACCAGACCTGAGTTGTACATCATTGAGAGGAAAAATCATATAGGTAGGAAATTGTTGTCCTTCTATCATGTAAGTATTCTGAGGATTTTTATTGTTAGGATTTGGAAATGGCTGGGCTGGAAGTTGATTTGTTTTTTGTTGGAATGGAAGCATGAGTTGAGGATTTGGATTTTGTTGAGAAGGTTGTTGTTGTGGAAATGGCAATGAAAGTTGTGGATTTGGGTTTGGAAGTTGTGGAGCTTGTTGATTTTGAAAAGATGGAGGATATTGATAAAATTGAGCAAATATCCCATAAGGATTTTGCATCCCTTGTACCCATGGCTGATATGGATTTTGATGTTGGGGCCAAGGTTGTTGCCAAGGATTCCAATTTGTTGGGGGTTGAGAATTCATAGGGTTGTTAAACCCTTGAGTTTGTTGTCCCTGCCAAGGTCTTCTTGCAACAAAACAGAGAGATTCTACTGAATTTGGATCTTCTTGAAAGATAGCTTTGAGTCCAGGAATTGAAAGACAATCCTTGGTCTCATGATTCTCTGAGAAAATCATACATGTTTCTACAACTTTTTCATCCAAGGGACATTCCCTTAAAGCATGTTTCTTCCTACATTTCGGACAAAAGATGGCTAGAGCATCTGTTTCTGCTTTCTGCTTGTTTTGAATTTTAAGGGTGTCTAGTTGTTCACTAAGGCTCCCTAAGATATCAGTTTTGAATTCATCAAGCATATTGCCAATCTCTGCCCTACTTACTGATCCAGTTGCAGATTTGTTAGCTCTGATAAGAGAAGGATCTCTAGGCCCTTTTCCCATTTTAGTTTTTCCCCTTGAGAGATGGACACATAGTTTTGTTATGTCATGAAGTGGAAGTTGACAAATGTCTCCTTTCCCCATCATGTTTAAAATATCTATCCATTCATCTCTAATGGATTTTAATATAAGGGCTTTCAAATTTTCATCATCTAAGTTGCTCATCTTTGCTCTTTTTAAGTTGTATTGAAATATTTCAAGTAAATCCTCCAAATTTTCATCTTCTTTTTGCACCATTTTGAATACCTCATCCTTGTGATTGGTGGGCCTGCAATAGTCCAGGTATCTATCCAAAAATGTTTGTTTCATATCATTCCAAGTTCTAATAGATTGGGTGGCTAATCCCATGAACCATTTCAAAGTGGCTCCCTTCAATGTTGAAGGAAACAGTTTGAGTTTTTGAGAGTCTTCCATATAGTCATAGGTTCGGCACACGACTTCAAACTCAAACAGAAATGTTTCAGGATCCTCACTTCGCAATCCATAGAAGTTGGGGAGGATAGATGGTGAGATGTTTTTCATCGTTGTATGAGTTTCCTCATCAACTATAGGGAATCCAAAAAAGTTGTCTCCTTCCCTATTTCTTCCATTATTACCTTCACCGTTGTTGTCTCCATTGTTTCCTCCTCCTCTACCTTTACCTCTACCTCCGAATCCATCTATTATTTCCTCTGCCATGATAGTTTCTTTAGAGTCCTCAAATTCCTTTGGTTCTTCTATCAAGGGAGGATGAGAGGGATTTTCTTCCTTTTCTTCTTCAGGTGATTCTACTTCTTTGATTACAATATACTCTCCTGTAGAAGTAAAGAAAGGGTTCTTTTCTAAGTGAGATTTTGTAAATGGTGTAGGAGAATCCTCTAATTCAGCTGCTCCTTGAATTCCAAGAATCTTAAGGCTAGGGGTAGATGGTGGTGAATCTTGTCTATGCCTTGAAGAAGATGGAGTTGTGAAAATCGAACTTTTTGCTCTAGCTACAAACCTTCCCCTAGAATCTCTTGCTCTATGCATGTCATTTTTATTATTATTATTTTTTTAAGTTGGGCTAATAATTCTCTTTCTGATCTTCCAGGTCACACTAGGTGCAAGAAGAGAGCATACTTAAGAAATTATTGAACCAATAACTCTCTTTTCTGATCCTCCAGATCACACTAGGTGCAAGAGGAGAGCATACTTCAAAAAGTTATCAAGTTTTCCCTTATTTTTATTGTTTTTTTTTTTTAAGAAATTGGCTACCTAGTTACACTTCCCCGGTAACGGCGCCAAAATGTTTGATCAATTTAGTGTGTCCTAAATTGCTACATTAATTTGTCAATCCGGGATTCGTAAGCTGACGAAGTGTGGCGCACTATATGTGCAAGATAACCTATCTCTTATTTTTCTGTCGTTTTTGGTTAATTTCTTTTTATCTTGGTTGGTTTCCTAATGTGAGATGGAAATTCTAAAAGACAAGTATGGATATAAATGTTCAAGGCAATGATGTCCTTTATAATGATTTCCCAAACTTCAAACTTAAAAAGGATTTTAAAATATGCAATGACAAAATTAATTCCTAAAAGAAAATGAAAATGTGCTACTATACTAGTCAAACAAACAGTGAACTATTGATCATGAAACCCATTACCCTTGCTGCTGTCTAAACACAAAAGAAACTGTACTCAAAGAAATCCAAATATTTGCAAGTAAAGTAAAGCAAAAATCAAATTACATCAATTCATATTTTGACCCCTCACCATTAGTCTCGCTATGGCTTTCGGAGGTAATCATAAACAACTTGAGCAATCTGATATCTAATTTGCAGAAAGAAAATGAACTAATATCAAACTACACACTCATACTTCAATCCCTCACCATTAGTCTCGCTATGGCTTTCGGAGGTAACTGATAATGAAATGAGCAATTTAATATCTAACTTGCAGAAAAATAAACTATCATCAAACTACACATTCATACTGCAATCCCTCACCGTTAGTCTCGCTATGGCTTTCGGAGGTAACTGATAATGAAATGAGCAGCTTAATATCTAATCTAACTAGTAAAGCAAATGTACAAAACTGAAATGAATAAAATAGTGCTGGAGTTAAAAACTAAGAGAAAAAAAATAAATCAGCAGAAGGACAAGATTGATTCCATGACATTAGTCATTATAAAATGATGTTCAAATACCCGGGCTACCTATTGTAATCTGGAACAAAAACACTGATCAATTAACAACAATATAAAGCATGAAAGATTATGGACAAAAGTAAAACGTAAAGCATGAAAGATGTAATATATATACACATGAATGACTATGGCACAATGAACGTAAGGAAATGAAGCATGAAACTATACATTAATACACAAAACCTCGGCGTGTGCAGGGGCCCTCTGCACAATCCTCGAGAAGCAGCTATCAAACACGAATTGTGCTTATGAACAGAGTCTTCTTATATATTCAAAATGCGGTCATAACAGAGAAATAATGTCACAGCACAGTGGCAACACAATTACATTACAGAGCTAACTATCATGCGTATGAGAACGCATTATTTATAACAGAGAATGTCATAACTGATTTCCTACATTCTGCGCTGATACAAGACACGTGAACCACCACGTCCAGAAATCTAGCATCATGGCTACCGTGAAGATTAAATCTAAGGAGAGTGGTCGTTGGATTCGGCTTATGGAGCCGTTTACAGGTGTTGATATGTCTCCCGTGATTTAGAAACGGCCACGCAAATCTTCACGTGGTGAAAAACAGAGTTCTGTCACCGTGGGACTCTTCGGTTGACCACCGCTTGACTACCTTTGACCACAGCCTTCTTAGGTGAATTCGACTGAACCAATAGGACTCGATCCATGTCCATGTCATTTCCAACTTGCCCATGTGGCTCGATTTGCCTGAAGACACCTGCAATATAGACTTTAACAAAATGGTTGCGGAAAGTTGCAGCAGCTGCGGAAAGTGACAAGATTCCGCAGCTCAATGAGAAAAAATCTAATTCAAACAGCAGACACAAAACATAGTTAAAAACCACTTTAAATGCTCTTTTATAATTAATATGCAATGATATTGATGACTTAGAAGGTCCAGGTGAATGGAAAAGGTCTAGAAAGGTGTATAAGAAATATGCAAGTTTGGGACTCAACAGTGACTCCCATCATTACCATTATAAAGAGGGTCCGAAATTTGGGCTTTACGATGTCTATTCGAAAGAAAATTCCTTGCCGCCACCTAGATTGGCTTCATGATATCAAGCTATTTTGGCAGATGCCCTAGTACCAGGGTTGAAACCATAGATATATTAATCCATATTCCAAAACATCAAATATATGCTTTTCAAAAGGCCTCACGTCTCTCAAGGAAAAATATCATGGCCGCAAAAAGATATGGGTGAAAAATATAAGGAAACAAACCTTAGGTTTCCCAGACCAATTTGCAGGCTTGAATGTGGCTAGTTTTTTCAGTAAATATTCTAGTTCCCAAGGCCTGCATGAAAGCTGTGATGATCCCAGAGCTAAATCTCCTGCACTTGTGCTTACAGAAGTCCATGGTAACCAAGAACCAGCCCCTGATAAAATACCTCCCTTTGGACCCTGACCCAATCTAGAGTGGTCTGCACTACCAATATTCACTGGTACAACAGGAGAAGATGCCCCTGCAGAAATGTAACAATGCAACACAAGAGCAGACAAAAGAATCATTATAATTAAATGAGAACAAATTCTTGGACTTTGCAGTCTTCACAAATGGAATAAGACAAACATTTCCTCAAGTAAACACATGCAAGCCAAATAAATTGATGTAGCAGAAATATAAAATTTAAACATCTAGGCCACAACAAAACATTAGCAAGAAACATAAGTCACAAAGTTTGGGTTCAGGTTCAGGTTATGCAATGATTAGATTTGGTTTGAGTTTTTTTAATGAGGTTTGGATAAGGTTCACCACTAGGTTTGTCTATATAAATTTTCTATATATATAGATATATTAACTTTAATATGACATATATAAAAGTAAGAATCAACATCAATAAACATAAGGAATGCTATAAAGGACTTGGACACACAAAGGATAGATTACAAGCTTGATTTGTGACATGAGGTTATGCACTTGAGCTATAGACTTGGTCAATAGCCATGAGCTTTGAGGCTCACTGAATTTTGAACCTCGAGATTGAAGTTGAGGGAACCTTGTGACACAGCAAGAAACAATAAAAAGAGTGATCACAAGGCACAGGCAACATTGCCAACAACACATGTCATAAAAGGATCCCTGAATGTATTTCAGCATGAGTATGAAAACATATATGCAACACTGCATCTCCTATGTAGCAGAAAAATAGAATATTGAAAACTGTTACTACTCTCATCTGATAGAGTTGAATGTAGAGTTAAATGCTTGTTCTGAATTCATGAAGCACCATTCAAATATGTACAGAACCAACAAAGAAATTAAATACAACATTACATATTAACATAAAATTCAATTGCTACTATAAAATCCATCCCAAAAATCAACAAAACAATTACAAAGTATGGTCAAGACAAGCTCGAGTCTCCTACTTCTGAGAAATGTACAGAAAACAAACTATTCTTCTAACTAATGGTTTGCTTTTTCTTATAATCAACTGTTTTCATCAACAGCCTGTTTATCTCCCATTTATAATTTCTTTTTGAATTGAGAAAGAAATGAGTGTAATAGAGTACCAGCAATATTAAATAAACAATATTATGCTATAAATCGCCAATTGAACAAAATTAGAAACTTAGGAGTCAACTACTTGGGTTTCACTTTTAATGTGAATTGGGTCCATCTAGAGACTTAGACCCAGTTAAACCATGATGCACTTGAATGGAGATATTGGAAGTTCCTTACTAAACTTTCATATATTTTAGGCTTGGACAACTTTTGACAAAAATTTCATCTTGAATTATTACATGTTGAATCCATAGAGAATAAATAAAAATAGGTACTACTCTAAGCAAGAAGATATGATAAAATAATCTTATTTATTTCCAACAATGACCATAAAAGTAGGGAAATGGGACTAAAAGCATACATCCTGTAATGTCCTCTTCTAACTAAATTCAAATTTCCAAGGGAGGACGTCCGACAAAGTAGCCTATCCAACCCCGTAGGCTATAGCCATTTGTAAAGGGGGAAACCCATTATTTAGTGTTATTGGGGTAACTTTAGATAATTTTGGGCAAAATGGAGGGAAACTTGTAATAAAAGCCAAATTTTGGGAAAAATGGATGGAAACTTGTTAACGGGGAAGACCCCAAAGGAAATCTATAAAAAGGAGAGAAGGGAATCATTTTAATCATCATGGAATATGGATCTTTCTGATTTTTGAGTTGAGGCTCTTGGAGGGTTTTGTGACCCCTTTTCTCTGATTGGTTTAAATGGTGAAAGATTCCACCCTAGCCAATCCCTTCTCTTTACTCTATTTAAACATAATTCTGGAGGCAACATTCACCTATTTGTGGCAATAAGGGTTTTCCGAGGGAGAAATTATGTGGCATCAAGGTTCTATGCCCTTGTTTGTGTAACAAAAGGCTACTCTGTGACAGCATAGGCCTATTCAAGGCATTTGCAGGGACAACGAGGGTCAGAGAGTGAGGTATGTGAAGCAAACAACCCTGAAACCCTATTTGTGGCATGCGGCCCACCTTGAAGAGTCCTTATATGGCACCAAAATTGTTTAAAGAGTAAATATTTGGGGCAGCAAAGTAGCCCGAGGTCAAATATTAGGCAGCGGCCCATATTTAAATGCTAGCACAAGAAGTCTGAATTTGGATAGCAGATCTCCAAAGGAACCCTCTGTGATAGCAAGGGCTTGCTTAAACCTTGCTGATGCTGCAGACAACCCCAGAAGGGTTCTTTATGGTAGCAGCTGATCCATAATGTCAATTCTAAGGACACAAAATCATTCTCAAAGTTTTGTTGAGGTCAGATGGTCTATCTAAGGTGAAAACTGTGGCATCAAACCCTCATGAGGTCTGGTTTGGGGCAGTGAAGGAATATTTGGGGAAGCATATGCCGGTTCAAGGGTTGCTGGAGAAGCAATTAAAATTTTCTAAGGAAAATTGTGTATTGGGGGCTTGATCTGGGCCGCAAGGTAGGCTTGTAGCAGCAAAGATGCAGCGAAATATGGATGATTCCTAAGGGTTATTGTCAGGTTGAACTAAAAGTATTAGAATCAAAGGGTTGGCTGATGCATTAGCAATTGTCATGTATCTAAAATTGTAGTGTCCAATTTAAAAGGACTATGGGTTTATAACCCATTATGTATTGCTCGATTGGTTTCATGCATATGAGTTGTTAGTGGAATTAAATGTTGGTTACACTGTTTATTGTATTCAATATTGTCTTTATTTGAAAAAATTGAAAGAACACTATCACACTATTTAGAATAAAAATATTGTTATGTGCTCTTTTCAACCCTATGGGCAATTTTTCCCTAAGGGATACCACAGTGGGATAAGAGTTAGCTCTCTTTCCGTCCAGCAAGAATTAGTTTCCCCATTGGGAAAGGAGTGCGCAGAGTGCCCGCATAAATGAAGCAAGGGAGACCAAAATTGAACAGATAGGCGCCAAAACCTCTAAACAAGCAATCACGTGCCTGTCTTCTAGTCTGATACCAGCAGATCCCAGTAGTAGATAGTTGACGCATATCATTGGGGGGCCTTATGTAGAAGACCATAGCTGGATCCAATCTTAGCCAAAAGAGTTGAAAAAAATTCCAGAAGGTGCTTTGGTATAACACTCAATACATCTTGATAATGGGTTGTATCAGATGTATGAAAGATCTTGCATTCAAGATATGAGTACTGCTTCTTCAACTGAACATGAAATACCTCTGATAGAAAAGGATATGGAAGGGGCTAAGACCATTGTACCTTCTTCTTTACCTTCTCAAGAAAGCAACATAAATTAAGTAGATGTTGGGTTGCCATTAGTGCCTAATGCTTCTTCATCGTCAGAAGGGAATACTTTTTAAGTATCAGAAACATGCTCTGTATTGCCATCAAATGCAAGCAGAGAATTTTTAGGAAGTAATGATCAGTGGATCTCAAAATATGGATATTGATTCTAGCACTATCTCCTATTCATCTGATGGATTTGAAACTATCAAATACAATATTATAGTTATAGGAGCCACTAGACAACTTAAAATTGAAGAGATCATTACTGACGTCCAAAATTATTAGATGGGCTATGCTAAGCCATTCACATCCCTGAATGAAACAAAAAGTGGCAGAGTATATTATGTTGACCTAGTTACTACTCAAACCAGTGTTTCTCAAACAGAGGGAGTAACTGTGCCATGCGAAAAACAAAAAAAATGGTCCTCCCCGGCATGATCATGCAGAAGAGACTATGATCACAAACAGGTCTAAAATAGACACTACAACACCATTTGAATAAGTAAAAGAGGTAGTTACCATGTTTAGAGGAATAGGAAAGCACAAATTTTGAACATGTAGAAACATCATTTTGTTGAGGTTATCTGCTAAATATTTCCATATTTTTCCTGTTGCCTTATCTGCTAATTCCACAGGCATGACTAGGCCCTCATCAGAACAATATTCCTCAGTGCACGACTTAACAGTGAAGGTAACTTAAAGTTTAATTTTAGTTTGATTCTTTGAATTTATTTCTCTGATATTGTTATTCTCTACACCCATTTTCATATTTGCATACGAGATTCTGAATTGACACTGTTAAATTGTATGTAGGACATTAGGGGTAATGATGTGGATCTAGGCATCTACAAATGCAAGGTTCTACTCATTATCAATGTTGCCTCTCAATGGTAATTCCACCTCTTGCTTTAGTTTAGGATCAATGAATTCGTAATGGATTTTAAATTTTGCTTCAGTTTGGGATCAATGATTTTATAATGGATTTAATTTATATTATTAGAAAGAAAGAGGAAAGAACTTCTAGAGTTGTGTTTCTGTAATTTTTCAGATCAGGTTTTTTATAAGAGTGTTATCTACTGACACAACAGAATAATCTCTGGACTATTAGACTACATTTGTGATCCAATATATGGTATAAATAGAGTAGAAATAACTTGAATTGTTCAAGGTTTAAGACTCCTTGAAACCATGACAATGAATGCAAGTGAGATTGAAATGGAGGGAGGATATGGTGTCACATGGGAACGTGTTCAGCTAAAATGCTAAATTATTTTCAAGATTGAAAACAACTAATAAATCCATGGTCTACTTTTTGAGGTGAAAGTTTAGGCTTCCATATTTGGGGTTGGTATTTTTGCACCTATATGAATGTAGGTAGAGAACATTCTTTGGATGTTAATGCAACACTGCAAATAATTGTCAGAGGTTTACGATTTGACGATCCCAAGAGTTGGTCCGTGCAAGGAGTTTGTAACTCTTAGCTTGGCTCGGGTGAACAACATAGACAATTCATAAAAATATTGCGACTTGTGAGGTTGCTGTCGATTGGAAATTTTACACTGAGAGCATTGATCAAGAAAACAAGTAGAAAGATTTTGAAACTATCAGTATGCAATAGTTTTTATTGACTTGCATGGAGAGTATAAGCAATGCATTTATTAAATGTGATGAGAAATGCATAGATGATGAATTGAAACAATGGAAATGGCCTTGGTGACAGTGATGTTTTTTCAAACTATTTTTGTTCCATACAAACACTTGGGAAATGCTACATTTGAAATGAATAGTAATTTTGTCTTATAATAAATGTTTATTGCCATCTCATAGGAAATTAATGACTTCCTGCACACTTAGGCTACTAATGGTATTGCTATCATTTTTTTTGATATACTTTAGCACTGTGTTTTGTCATACCTTGTGCTTTAATACAGACCTTTATTGAAGCTTTGTTTACCCACAATCAAATTGATATTTCCACCTAGAACCGAACTATTACAAAAGCTTGCTACAAAATTTTAATTCACTATTACCATTTTTTTTAGTATGTTACTTTTGTAGCCAGGGTTTTTTGCAAATCTGTAGTAAGGAATGCAAATGCACCATTGCTAAAATGCATCAAGGAGTTGCATTGTTCAGAAAAACTGAAATGTACATGGTTTTTCTTTTACTGTAGCAAAATTTTGATTTCATCTCACAACTTCAATTTTATATATTATAATAGGATGTCATAATTTAAGTACTATACCTTGTGGTGTCCATGTGGTATAAACTAATTCAAAAATCCTTTAAGGAAGGTGATGAACGTGGTTTGAATCTAGTTCAAGCTAACTTGAGGCCCTTGATGTTGCAAAGGACAAAAGACAATACTGCAAAGAGGGAAGGTATGAATGTATAATTGGGCTTTCATCTGGCTTTTGATGTCCAGTCCCTTTGAGTGATTTCTAATATTTGTTCATGAATATTCAGACCCATTCTTGTTCTTCCTCCTACTAATGTACAAGTGATTGAGTGTGAGAATAATAAAGCTGAGAACGAATTTTATACAGCTTTGTATAGAAGATCTAAGGAAAATACTTCTCTGATCCATGGAAAGGAAACATAATAATAGTTTTGATTCATTTTTTTATGGTGATTTTGGTTTGGCTTAAAAAATATATGGTGTTTATTTCTATTTACAGGTCCAGTTTGATCAATTTGTTGAACAAGGCAAGGTTCTTCACAATTATGCATCTATTACAGAATTTCTTTTGAGGTTGTGCCTATTGTGAACGTCCTTTTCTTGTCATGAGGTAAGTTCTAATTTAGAATGTCCTTCATAAAATGATTTTTATTGTCCTTTGTAAAATTATTTTTATTGAAAAACATTATGTTGAGTCCCAAACATCAAGAATTTTTTAATTGTCTTATGAGCTGTTATATGTCAGAATTTGTTCTAATTGCTAAGTTATCAACAGCTGGGGTGATACATAATGATAACAGCTGGGCTGATACACAAGGGTGTTCTAATCCAAATAAGATGGCATGGAGTTTGTTCTAATTTCTACTTTATCAGCAATTGGGGTGATACACAACAATCATCTGATATGTATAACCGGGCAAGGTGTTTTCTTCTAGGAAGCCAAATGTGTGTTAATGGAGATTCTAGTTTTATATGTTCAAAAGATTACATTGAAGAAGTGGTCAAAGAAATTAGTAACGATGAATGAGGAGAGTGCCCAATCTGTCTTGAATGAGTTGAATATGCAGTCATGTCTTGTTGTGTACATCATATGTGTCATTAGTGCCTACTAGCAAGTTGGTGTAGCTCTTTGAGTGGTGGTTGTATTGCTTGTGCTAATTCTAGTTAATTTTCTTTGTATGGCTAGATTAATTTATTTGTAGATTATTGTTTATTATTAGCTTTTTGTGCAAGTCAAGCTACAGGGGTGTCACACTGAGCTAACTCTATTGAGTTATTTTTTATTAAGTTAAAAATAAGGGTTTGCATGATTATATATTTTACAAGGATTATGGCATTATGTGTTGAACGTTTTTTAAAAATCAATGCCTATTATACAATTTCAAGGACTTCCATAACTCCTCACATAATTCTTTAAAGAGTGCTAGCTCAATGGAAGAGCACCTACCATGCAGGAGGTTGGTGGTTCGATTCCACTATACCCTAATATGAATTATTCAATGATATTGTAGATTTTTTTAATTAAATATTTTTTTATTGATTTATTTTAATGGTGAGATATTTTTCTGGGTTCATTGTTTTATATTGTCTCTAGAGAGACAATAGATAGGATTATAGACATTGTCTCCATAAAGACAATATGTCTTTATTTCCAACTATTGTCTTTACAGAGACAAATTTTAACACAATAATTTGAGAAAATTTACTCAAAAATTGTATTAAACCCCCCCCTTTGTGTTGTAGTGCTACTATTGTCTCTAGAGAGACAAAAATGAAATTGTCTCCGGAGAGACAAAAATTCTTGTGTTATGTATTGTCTTTATAGAGACAATATTTTAAGACAATTTAATTTGAGACACCCACTTAAAGACAATATTTAAGACAATACACGAGTTTTCTTTTGTCTCAAGTTAAGACAATTTACCTAGAAATTGTCTTAAAGCCCCCCTTTATGTAGTAGTGGCCACAAAAAAAATATCACCTATATATGGTGATAATGTTAAACAATAAAAATCCTTATATAACACTGGCATCTGAAAGCTAAGTTGAGAAATAACATGGTCGGAATTCAATGTCTCAGTGCATACTGAAACATCTATACCTCTTTGCGTCTTTCACTTTTTCTCCTCCTCCTCCTGATCATTGGAGAAATTAAAGTGGTAGTGATAAATAGAAGCATGTTTCCAAAAGATTTCAAGTTCGGCGCCGCCACATCTGCTTACCAGGTGGAAGAAGTTGCCTGCGAGGGCAGTAGACAGCCCAACATTGGGATACATTCTCCCACACCCCAGGTTACATTCAAACCATACATACATGAATGTTAACGCCGAGCTCTAAATTCTATTTTATTTTTATTATTGAATTAGATTTTATTTCATTTCAGTTGTCAATTAATTACTGCTATACAGGTAAAATGGAAATAATGAGGACGTTGCACTGGATCAATACCACTACTATAAGGTAAGAAAATAAATTAACAATATTATTTCTTTTGATTGTACATTAATTTTTTTTTTTTTTAGAAATTTGAATGCTCTTATACTATGTTAGATATTTTGAAAGTATATGGGAAATGTTTTTTTTTTTAGTGTTGAGATTCAACAAGATGATGAGCTTAATGAAAGCTAAACACCTTCACTAAGTGGGGCTTGCAAGCTATTTTTAAGTGTATGTCTATTTTTAGACATGGTGAGCATATTGTATAAGTTGCAGGATGCTATTTTTAGATGGTTGATCAAATGTGAAAAATAGATGAAATTATATTTTTAGAATATCCGGCGAAGTCTATTTATATATCGTCAATCTAAAAATAGATGTATGTCGATTATTATTAGCCCTTAATAATAATTTGACAATGAATATCAACTTATTATCTTGGAGCACTTTATTTCAGTGAACAGATATGGAAAATCAGTGGGTTGAAGGACATACACAATTCCTAGGGTTATTAGTGACTCATGCATGGAGGACTCAGTTAGAACTAAAGTGGAAAAGTTATGACAGAGTTGGAAGAGTAGTTAATGGAGTTGTTATTCAGTTTAACTCAGTTAAGTGAGTTAAACTCAGTTGTGCTAGTTGTATCTAGTCTAAATGAAAGATACACTAGTGAGAGGTTAGTGAATTAATTATTTAATTAATTCATAACTAGAGACTCACTTGCAACTGAACAAATACAACAGTTAAATAATTGCATGTCAGTTCCAGTGGAGACCCAGTGGAGAGATAGGTGAAAGGGTGAGATGGACTATCTCTTGTGACTATAGTGATGCATTAAATGCCTCTGACACACATCAAAGATGCCAATGAGGATTGCGCAGTCAAGGCAAGGCCAATTAAAATTCATTCAGGGGTCTTCTTCAGCAGGGATTGCGCAGTGGAGGTAGGCTGTCAGGAGGCAAGAAATTGGTGCATAGATATGCAAATTTCTGTATGATAGTGTGTAATGATTGTTGATTGTAATGAGAGCTTGATGTACTAAGATTTGTATGAGATTATTACATGATCCATTGATATACATAATATATGATATTTGGGGTTTTTAGCTTTAAGCTTTCCAGTTAAACAAATGTATTTATGTGCGATTGATTTTCTTCACATATGTCTACAGTTGGCGATTTAATTTCCGCAAGATTAACAATGGAAGGATTTTGTATTTAACATAAGATTAATTTGTTAGATTAGGAGAATCCGGTAATACTATCAATATTAATAAATTTCTACATGGTATCGGAGAAGTGTTAATCACTGGAGATTGCAATTGTGAAGCGGTGGTGAGTTTTGTGCTGGTGGACAATTCGAATTTGCTGCAGAAATCTCTTGGTGCGACAATTGAGTATTAATTGAAATGTATTTCAATGGGTTGAGATTGGAATATGTCCTTCAGGGTAGCTTGAATTACATAGCCTGGAAGGATAGTATGGAGGCGGTGCTTTAAGATAATGGACTGAAGGAGTTCATCGATAGCGATGTTCTTAAGCCTACTTTTAGCGATGCTATAGTACTTGACGCATGGCAAAAGAAGGTAGCAAAGATAAGAAGAATTATGTTGGAAGGTGTGAAAGACCATATTATGTCAAGCCTTCATGGGAAATCCACTCCACTTTCAATGTGGAAGGCTTTGACAGATCTTTTCCAAAGTAGCAGCGACCATAGGAAGTTGGTGCTGAAATATAAGCTCAGAAAAATCAAAATGGAGAAGGGCGACATTATTCCAAAATATCTCACGAAGTTTGTCCAATGTAGGGATGAGCTGGGGAGTGTGGGGATTACTGTTGCGGATGATTACTTGGTGAGCTTGGCTCTCCTTGGGCTTCCGAAGAGTTGGCACAGCTACGAAGACTCTGTCAATGGACGAGAGAAACTACCTGATTGGGAGCGACTTTGGTTGGATCTTATGTAGGAGGAGATAAGGTGGAATACTAGGGATGGATTTTCATTGAAGAATGATGATGAAGAGAATTGCACTTTGGCCGCCAAAGCAAGGAGAGGGAAGGGGAATATATCCCATCCAAAATCCGAGGCTAAAGGAAAGAAGCTGGATTTGTCCAAAGTGAAGTGTTTTCACTGTCACAAACATGAGCATCTCGCCACTAACTGTCCACAAAAAAGAAGAACAAGAAGGCTGTTGGAGCTGCAGCAGGTGAGGCCTTAGCCTTGTAATTTGAACTTTATTTCTCTTTGATCGCATGCTTGGTTTCAAGCGCAATGGGATTGGTGTGGTATCTTGATAGTGGTGCTTCCTTCCATATGATGGGAGACAAGGAGTTGTTTAGTGACTTGGAGGAGAAGGATCTCCAAATGCATATAGAGATGGATGAAGATGGTAGATATAGTGCGACCAACATTGGAACCATTACCTTTGAGAGGGAGTCAGGTAAACCATTTCTATTGAAAGATGTTATGCATGTTCCAGGTCTGAAGAAGAAATTGTTCTTGGTCACTATGTTGGAGGACAGAGGTTATGACGTTGTTTTCAGCAAGGGGAAAACTTTCATGCGACATAAAAAAATGGGTCAAACCAAGAGGATAGGGATTCGAGTTAAAAATATCTACAATATAGAGGTAGATGGCTGCGCTGCAATGATGGGAAAAGCTGAAGAAGTGGTGAGTCGGGATGAGGGCGAATTATGGCACAGGAGATTGGGCCATATTCACCATGGAGCCTTGAATATTTTGCAACACATTTCTACTGGAATTCCCAAGGGTACTCTTGTGTAGTCATATCAGTGTAAGGGATGTACTATGGGTAAGTTTGTGAATACCACCTTTCATGAGAAGGAGAATTGTGCTTCGGTGATCCTAGAGAGAATTCACACAGATGTGTGTGGACCTTTCTCGGTTGCTTCAACAGAAAAGCACATGTATTATTTTATATCTGTTGATGACTATTCTCATATATGCTGGATCTTCTTCATGCAAAAGAAGAGTGAAACATTCTCAAAGTTCTGTGAGTTTAAAGCATTGGTGGAGAAGGAGTCGGGGAAGAAAGTGAGGGCTCTGTGAAGTGATAATGGTGGTGAATATATCTCGAATGAATTCAAATACTTCTATAGCAAAGAAGGAATTCGAAGAGAACTCATAGCGCTTCATAACCCACAGAAGAATTGGATCATGGAGAGGAAGAAAAAAATGATCGTGGGTGCTGCATGAGCTATGTCGCATGACCAGGGCCTACCGATGCAATTGTGGGTGGAAGCATGCAACACTATGGTTTATGTGTAAAACCGTTGTCCTCATAGAGTACTTGGCATGAGTACACCTGAAGAATATTTTACTGGTAAGAAGCCTGATATTTCTCATTTGAATATTTCTGGCTCATCTATTTACATTCATGTGACAAAGGACGCCAGGAAGAAGCTGGAGCCGACTGTAGAAGTTGGGATATTTGTGGGGTACATAGAAACACCCCATAATTATCATGTGTATTTACCAAACAATCGAATGACTATGGTCCGACTGGATATAAAATTCAATAAGGTGAAAGTCATGAAGTTGTCGCTTGAGAGGGAGCTACACTTGCATGCAGAGGAGGAGCTACTTATTCCCAAATATGAGCCTCTAGATGTGGATCAGCCACAAGAGGAGATTCATGGAGTGGAGGAGTCCATTCATGTAGAACCAAACATCAGAACATACATAAAGCATACCACAAAAGCTGAGAGACTGAAGCTTGATGCGGTAGATAATGTAGGAGTCCCTACATCAAAACGTAGACAGAGATAGTCACCTAACTGATTTACTGGATACATGGCTGTTATGAGAAATTGTATCATGACAGAGCCATTTTATTTTGAAGAAGCAGCGCAGGAGCCCACATGGGTAGACGCCATGGTGGAGGAGTATGACTCCATTGTCAGAAACAATGCTTGGGAGATTGTTGCAAGGCCGGTGGGTAAATCAGTGGTAGGTTCAAATTGGATCTACAAGGTAAAGCAAGCTGCTGATGGGAGCATCGAGAAGTATAAGGCAATATTTGTTGCCCGGAGCTTCTCACAGATCGAGGGGATTGATTATGAAGAAACCTTTGCACCTGTATTCTTCCATAAGGACCATCCTTACTCTCTCAGTGCATATGGGTTGACACATTCATCAGATGGATGTGAAGACTGCGTTCCTTAATGGGATCATTGAGGAAGAGGTGTACATTGAGCAACCTGAAGGATTTGAGATCTTCAGCAGTGAGTCACATGTGTGCAGACTCAAATGATCATTGCATGGGCTGAAGCAAGAACCCCATGCTTGGTACACACAGATTGACAACTATTTCACTGGACTTGGCTTCGCCAAGAGTGAGGCAGATGCAAATCTATACCAAATTGTGGTGGAGGGTAAGCTTTTAATCATTGTTATTTATGTTGATGATTTAATACTAACGGGTGATGAGCAGTTGATACACTCATGCAAGGTAGATCTTGCAACGGAGTTTGAGATGAAGGATTTGGGCCTCCTTCATTATTTCCTTGGATTGGAAATATGTCAGCAAGAAGGTGAACTGTTTGTGTCTCAAGACAAGTATGCTCGGGAGATACTTGGTAAGTTTCAAATGGAGGACTGCAAGCGCATGGATACTCCTCATCTAGGAAATTGGAGAAAAGAGGATGCTACATCGGCAGAGTTAGTGGATGCCACTTTTTATCGATAGTTGGTGGGTTCGCTCATGTATTTCGTTAATACAAGACCGAACATATGCTATGTGGTGAACCAGCTTAGTCAAACGATGGTTAAGCCTACCAAGATCTTTTGGAAGGCAGGAAAGCATGTCTTGAGGTATCTTAGGGGCACATTTGAGTATGGATTATGGTATAGACAAATGGATGAGGTGAAGTTGCATGGCTTCACAGATGCAGATTGGGCAGGCAGCCCAACGGATAGAAAGGGCACATCAGGAGGGGTTTTCAGTATTGGATCTACAACAATTTCTTGGTACAATAGGAAACAAACATCTGTGGCACTCAGTTCAGCAGAAGCAGAATACATGGCAGCAAGTAAAGCTGCGTGTGAGGCTATCTGGATGAGGAAGATACTGGTCAGTTTGTTCGGTTCTCATTTAGATCCTACAGTGATAAATTGTGATAATCAGAGTTGCATTAAACTCACGATTAATCCTGTGTTTCATGATAGATCTAAACATATTGATATCCAGTATCATCATAGTAGATATTTTGTGCAACGGAAGATCATGTTGCTTCAATACATTCCTACGGAAGATCAGGATGCAGATATTATGATGAAGGTGCTCAGCAGGAGAAAATTCGAATACCATAGAGGCAGGATCGGGGTGAAGGATAATTCCTATCTTGTTGAGAGGGAGTGTTGAGATTCAACAAGATGATGAGCTTAGTGAAAAGTAAGCACCTTCACTAAATGGGGCCCGCAGGCTATTTTTTGGTGTATGTCTATTTCTAGATTTGGTGAGGATATTTTATAAGTTGCTGAATGCTATTTTTAGATGGTTGATAAAATGTGAAAAATAGATGAAATTCTATTTTTAGAATATTGGGCGAAGTCTATTTATAGATCGTCAATCTAAAAATAGGTGCATGTCGATTATTATTAGCCCTTAATAATATTTCGACAATAAATATCAACTTATTCTCTTGGAGCACTTTATTTCAGTGAACATATTTCGCAAATTAGTGGGTTGAAGGAATTACGCAATTCCTAGGGTTATTGGTGACTCATGCATGGAGGACTCAGTTAGAACTTAAGTGGCAAATTTATGACAGAGTTGGAAGAGTGGTTAATGGAGTTGTTATTCAGCATAACTCAGTTAAGTGAGTTAAACTTAGTTGTGCTAGTTGTATCTTGTCTAACTGAAAGAAACACTAGTGAGAGTTTAGTGAATTAATTATTTAATTAATTCATAACTAGAGACTCACTTGAAACTGAACAAATACAACAATTAACTACTTGCATGTCAGTTCCAGTGGAGACCCAGTGGAAAGATAGGTGAAAGGGTGAGATGGACTATCTCTTTTGACTATAGTGATGCATTCAATGCATCTAACACACATTAGATATGCCAATGAGGATTACGCAGTCAAGGCAAGGCCAATTCGAATTCATTTAGGGGTCTTCTTCAACAGGGATTGCACAGTGGAGGCAGGCTGTCAGGAGGCAAGAAATTGGTGCATAGATATGAAAATTTCTGCATGACGGTGTGTAATGATTGTTGATTGTATTGAGAGCTTGATGTACTAAGCTTTGGATGAGATTATTACATGATCCATTGATATAATAATATATGATAGTTGGGGTTTCTAGCTTTAAGCTTTCCCGTTAAACAACTGTGTTTATGTGCGATTGATTTTCTTCACATGTGTCTGCAATTGGCGATTTAATTTCCACAAGATTAACAGTGGAAGGATTCCATATTTAACATGAGATTAATTTTTTAGATTAGGAGAATCTAGTAATACTATAAGTATTAATAAATTTCTACATTTAGAAATTCGAATTCTCTGATACTATGTTAGAAATTTAGAAATTTTGAAAGTATAGGGGAAATTTTTTTCCCTCAACACAAGGAGCTCAAACATAGTTGCAGAAATGAATTTTAGTAAGAAAATCGATTACGGATGTAGTAAAACAGAGTGTTGCAGTAACAATGATATGTCAAATTTTCACAACCAAATCCCGACTAACCAAACTTTATATTAAAAATTCAAAACATGAAATACATTCACATATGGAGGCTGCAGCTCTTCATCAGTAAAACAAGACATATTATTGGAGTAACACAATAAAAATTGTTTTCACGCACCCACAAAAGTTTGCTTCATGATTTTCTCCCCTTGTCTTTCAGACTTACATCTGCCACATTACACAACACTCTCTCTTTATCTCTCTCTCACTAAAACTTACATGTAAAATCTAAACGTATATATATAATACATTTAATTCATGATAGACATAATTTAATACATAGTATGGGTAGAGATCACTTTCTGAACATTACAGAAGTTGCATGAAGTAAACAACTCTTGCGGATTAAATATTTTCCCCTACTCTTTCATTAACAATGCATTAAATTATATTTGAATTTTAATTATTTAACTCTATTATGGAATGGGTTATGTACTATGATCAGAACTTGTCCTTCTCCACAAATGCAATCTGCAACCTGCAAAAAATTAACTGAGGTATGGATTCTCCCAGTTCATTTAACGCGATGATTGAGATTAATTTCCAACACTCCCCCTTAATCGAAACTGCTACCCACCATTCCCAAACAATCTCTGAGATAAACAAATTTTCTCGTGTCAATGTCTTTGTGAAGATGTCTACAGATTGTTCCTCTGACCTACAATTCTCCAACACAATTTCACCATGGTTAACTAATTCTCTTATGAAATGATATTTGGCATCAATATGCTTTGTCCTCTTGTGAAAGACATAATTCTTTGATAGTGCAATTGCTGAACTGTTATCATAGAAAATAGTGGTTGCTCCATCTTGTTCATGACATAAATCTCACAATATCCTTCTCATCCAAACTGTTTGCCATGTTGTTTCTGTTGCGGCGACATATTCAACTTCTGCTATTGACACTGATACTCTTAGCTGCTTCTTGTAAGCCCATGAAATGGCTCCCGAACCTAAATGAAAAACATATCCTGACGTGCTCTTTCTATCATCAACACTTCCTACCCAGTCACTGTCAGTGTAACCAATCAACCTAAAATCATTAGTTGTGGAGTACAAAATACCATACTCCTTTCTCATTGACATAATTTAAGATTATGTTGGCTGCTTTCCAATGTGTCTCATTGGGTGTCTCCATGAATCTCGACACCAAACTCATAACATACATTATGTCAGGCCTAGTTTTGGTCAAATATATTAGGCTTCCGACCATACTTTTGTATAATGTCAGATTGACATTGCTACTACAATCTTCCTTGCTCAACTTCAACCCCATGATAGTTGGCGTTGGTGATGGCTTGTTGTTTTGCATATTAAACCTTTCTAAAATGTTTTCAACAAACTTTGCTTGAGAAATAAAAATTCCATTTTCTGTTTTCTTCACTGCTATGCACAAAATATATCTTAACAACCCCAAGTTAGTCATTTCAAACTCACTTGTCATGACTTATTTGAAATCAGCAATGAGAAAATCATCACTCCCTGTAAAAATCAAATCATATACATACAAAATGACAGTAAGAATATTACATCATTTTCTTTGATGTAGAGAGTAGGTTCACCATCACATTTGTCGAACCCATTATCCATCATGTAAGCATCTATATTGCTATACCATGCACGTGGTGATTTCTTCATCCCATAGAGAGATTTCTTCTACCTACACACCTTGTGTTCTTGGCCTTCTACCTCATAGCCAGGAAGTTACGCAACATACACCTCCTCTTTCAGCACTCCATTCAAGAACGCTGATTTTACGTCCATCTGATACACATTCCATTTATGTTGCACTGCAATTGACAACACTGTATGTACTGTATCCATCCATGCAACTAGTGCAAATGTTTCCGCATAGTCTCTTCCATGTTGTTTCTTGTATCCTTTGACAACTAGCCTTTATTTATGCCTTTAAATCTTGCCTTCAATGTTGCTCTTGGTCTTATAGTCCCACTTCACTCCAATGACTTATTTACCTTGTGGAAGGTCCACTAACTCCCATGTGTCATTATTTTCAATTTCTCCTATCTATTCATTCATTGCCAAAACCCACTTCTTTTCTTTGACTGCTTATTTAAAATTTATTGGGTCATCTACATGAAAAAATAATGCAAATAATGAATTGAGACCAACGCTGCTATCAAATTCATCTTGCTGATATATTTCACTTAAATTTTTGAATTTGTGTCCTCTTATGCTTGCTGAAGATGGGCTTGCTGTTGCGCTTGAAGTAGATGAAGTTGTGGATCCTTGTGGTGTGCTTGGAGAAGCACTTTCTTAGTTGCACAATGCTATCCTATTATTCGTTTACGGTGTGATTTGTTGAGCTTACGTAGGTGAGGAGGAGTCACCGTTGATGAATTACTTGCTGCGGTCAATTCCTCTTTGTCTTCATGTGACATACATGTCTTCACATTGACTTTCTTTTCTAAACTTCCATCCCATGCTTCCTCTTCTATGAACTGAACATATCTGCTGATTAATACCTTCTTGGTTGATGGATTGTAGAGCTTATATGCCTTGGATTCATCACTGTATCCAAAAAATATACATTTCTCCCCCTTTCTATCCAACTTATTCCTCAACTCTTCTAGGACATGTGCATAAGCCACACATCCAAACACTCTCATGTGAGTGGCATATTGCTTTCTTCCACTCCATGCCTCTTTAGGAACTTTATTCATGACAATTTTGATTGGACACCTATTAATAATATACGTTGCACAAGCGACAGATTTAGCCCAATAATCATTTGGCAAATGCTTTTCCTTCAACATACTCCTTGCCATTTCCATGATGGTCCTATTATTTCTTTCCATGACACCATTTTGCTGAGGTATATACCTTGTTGGAAACTACTTGTGAATTCCATGCTCCCTGCAAAAATGTAGGAAGTCACTTGAGATATATTCACCACCTCTGTCAGTCCTCAACACTTTGATGTAGCAACCACTTTGGTTCTCAACAAGAACTTTGTAGTGGCAGAAGCGGTCAAACATTTCACTTTTCTATTTTAGGAAATAAACCCATGTCTTCCTTGCGTAGTCATATATGAAGGTCAAAATATAGTGGTTTCCCCGAAATGATGGTGTTTTCATTGGTCCACATAAATCTGAGTGGACAATCTCCAAAGATGCTTTTTCCCTTATAGAATTTCCTGTTGGAAATGATTCTCTATGTTGTTTGCCCAAGATGCATCCTTCACATAGGCTGTCCAGTTTTTCTATGAGTAGAAGTTCCTTCACCATGCCTCTTCTATGCAACAAATTCAAACCTCTGAAGTTGAGATGATCAAATCTCAAATGCCATAACCAATTTTCATCCTTGATTTCTGCTTGAAAGTTTTCTTGTGTGACAGCTTCTACAACACCTTTTTCCTTCAAATCTGATCTTATCTTGAGAGGAAACATTCTATTATTTTTCATGTGAAAATTTTCAATCAACTGTCTACTTGGAGGCTTATCCAATATTGTGCATACATCATTCTTGAAAAATACATTGTAGCCCTTTTGCATGAGTTGTCCAATGCTTAAGAGGTTATGTTTCAAACTGGGGACAAAGTAAACATCTAACATGGACTTCTTCTCTCCCTTCTTGGTAAGAATGTCAACTCTTCCTTTTCCCATTACAGAGACTTTGCTATCAGTCCCCAATGCCACCTCCGATTTCACACTTTCATCTAGATCAGAATTTTTTTTTATGTTTCCAGTTATGTGGTTGCTAAACCCTTAATCCAAGAACCATATGTCTCCTTGTTTTTCTTGTGCTACATTAAAAGCTAAAAACATGCTATCATGCTTCTAATTTTCCTTTATGAAATTTTCACTTGGTTTTCTATTTATGTCATATTTCTTCTTTCTAAATTCATTTGCACAATGACCATACTTCTTACAATAATGACACTCAAGTTGAGATTTGTCATACCTTTGACCTTGTTCTTGATTTTGGCTTGGGCCTTGACTTGGATTTTGATTGCCACCCCTTCCACTTGAGCTTGAAGGGTTGCTTCTTCCACCTCTGTGTGGGCATCTTCCTCTTCCTCTGTAATTTGATCTTCCTCGACCTCTACCTTGACCAAAGGAAACTTGTGCCTTAAATGAATGCTCCAATGATGAGTTTGTTCCTCTGTTCAATCTGTGTTCATGAGACATCAGTGATGCATGAAGCTCATCCACTGAAAACTATGAGAGATATTTTGTCTCTTCTATGGCCACAACTATGGCATCAAACCTTGTTAACAAACTTCTAAAAATTTTCTCAACTATTCTTCTTTCCTCAAGTGTCTCACCATGAGACCTGATTTGGGTAACCAACCCAATTACATGTGTGAAAAATGAGTCTACATTCTCAGACTCTTTCATACATATTGTTTCAAAATCTCTTCTCAGAATTTGTAGTTTTGTTGTCTTTACCTTTTCCATGCCTTGGTAGGCTGTCTAGAGGGTATCCCATGCTTGCTTGGACTTTGTTTTTGCTGCAATCCTTGGGAAAATACTTTCATAAAATCCTTGAAATATGTAGAATAGGGCTTTGGATTCCTTCTTCTTTTTATCTCTCAACACATTATCTTCTGCTTATGTCAATGCATTGTATGCTACTACATCTTTTGGTTCTTGGAAACCATTCTCCACCAATTCCCAAATGTCTTCTGAAGAAAATAAGGCCTTCATTGTAATAGCCCAATAATCGTAATTTTTCCCATTGAACTGTGGTATTTGTGGATTAGTCAAGATTTTTCTTGTTGCTGGCATTTTCACTACGTAAAAAAACTTTCTTACTGTGTAAAAAGTTTCTCACTTCTGGAGACTACGCTCATCAAAACAAATTTTAACTCCTCAGTAAAAATAATTCCTTTTACTAAAATTTTTAAACCTGCTCTGATACCATGTTAGAAATTCATATGCTATGATACCATGTTAGAAATTTTGAAATTACAGGGGAAATTCTTTTCCCTCAACACAAGGAGCTCACACACAGTTATGTAAATGAATTTAACAAGGACAACAAATTACAAAAGTTTACACATAGTTGTTGAACTCACTTAATCCAGACCAAGCAGCTGCAAAAATCAAATTAAGAATGTCTTCCTTTAAATACAGAGTGGAAGAATTAAAATCACAATTGTAGATGAGAAAATGTAATCAACTAATTTTAATCAAGGTGAAATAGAGTAAAACTGAGTGTTACAGTAAGAACGATAAGTGAAATTTTCACAACCAAATCACGACTAACCAAAATTTATATTAAAAAATTCAAAACATGAAATACATTCTCATATGGAATGTTGGGTATGTGTTATATTCTTTGCACGACTAGTCACGTGCGCCGGGGGTCACAAGGGGGGTGATAGTCCCCCCTGTACGTTGCGTCGGGCGTAGCAGGGGGGTCACAAAGGGGGGCGGAAGCCCCCCCTGTCGGGGTCTAGGGCAGCACCCTGGGAAAATTTTTTTGGTCCTTATTTTTTGGTGGGCGGACCCGCCCATGGTTTTGTGCATGGATTTGCACATGGTTTTGGGGCATGATGGTTTTCGGTCCCTGGTATTTTGTAGATCCGGTCAAGGGAACTATGGTTATGTTCTAATCTAGGGTTAATGGATTGGGGTTTATGTATGCTTCAGAATGTATATATATGTGTGGTAACACTAAAAGGAATATAATGAAAAATCAAGCTGGTCATCCCGATTTGGGATCCAGGGGAAAATATTTGTGTTTATCTGTTTTATGTTTTGTGCTCTCGCTATTGTTTATTTTATGTTTTTAAAGTTTCGTTCGTGGATAATTTCTGTACAGGGTTAAAACCTACATTTGGTATCAGAGTAGTTTTGGCTTCAAGGGGATGCCTTTGCTGCTGAGGGGTTTTTTCTCAGGCCTGTGGTACACCCTGTTCAGCGAGAGATCTGCAGGATCGATTCTTGCGGTGAAAAAATATGGTGAGCGGTGGAAAAACAGAGATCGAGAAATTTAATGGTCAGAGTTTTGATTTGTGGAAGCTCAAGATGGAGGATCTACTGGTGGATAAATATGAGTGGATCGCGGTAGATTCGAGTACCAAACGAACGACAATGCTAGATGAAGACTGGAAGAAGCTGGATCGAAAGGCAAAGAGCACAATATGGTTGTGTGTCTCAAATTTAGTATTTTTGAATGTATGTGGGGAAGCTACGGCGAAGACCTTGTGGGACAAGCTAGGGACTTTGTACCAATCTAAGTCTCTGGTGAATAAATTGTTCCTGTGGAAAAATATGTATAACCTGAGGATGAAGGATGGAGACTCGGTGACAGAGCATCTGAATGCCTTCAATACTGTGGTAAGTCAGTTTTCATCTGTTGATATTAAAATCTCAGATGAAGATAAGTGCATCAGTTTTTTGTGTTCTCTACCAGACTCGTGGGACGATTTGGTTATTGCAATAGGTAGAAATACAACTACCTTGAATTTTGATGACATTGTCTCAGCCTTGCTGTCAGAGGAAATGAGATGGAGAAATATGGAGGGTCAGAATGGAGATGCCTTATCTATACGAGGAAGGTCCCAAAACAGAAACAAGAATAAGGTTTCGAGTAGGAGATCTAAATCTAGAGGGAGATATAAATCTCCTGTAAAGTTTATAAAGGTGTGCTGGAAATGTGGAAATGAAGGGCACTACAAAAAGGACTGCAGATCTAAAGCTCCTGAGAAAGGAAAGGGATCTGATGATGCTCATTTTGCAGAGGAAAAAATCATCGCGGATGAAGGTGTGGATGTGTATTTGGCTTCTTCTTCAAATACACATTTATATCATGAGTCATGGTTGATTGACTCGGATGCATCCTTTCACTTCACTCCCCATAGGGAGTGGTTCTGCGAGTATGAGAAATATGATGGTGGTGATGTCTTCTTAGGTGATGATAGGAAGGCTAGAATCGTCGGACGTGGAAAATTCAAGCTGAAGCTGCAAGGTGGAAGGATTAGAACACTTCCTAGTGTTCTGCACATTCCTGCATTGGCTAGAAATCTGATTTCTATAAGCAAGATGAATGATGCAGGTGTGAAAATAGTGTTCGAGAAAGATAACTGTAATATGGTTCGGGGAGCACTGGTATTAATGCGGGGAGTTTGGATTGGAACTTTGTAAAAACTTTAGGGCAGCAATGTTATTGATGGGTGCAATAGTTCTGTGGTTCTCGAAAGTGGAGTGGAAACTCTAGCGGTCTCTGGAGAAAAGACCATGCTATGGCATCAAAGGCTTGGACATATTGGAGAGAAGGGCCTTTGGATATTTCATGGAAATGGTATGGTAGAAGGTATGTCTAATAGCTTTTTGGATTTCGATTTATGTGAACATTGTGTATATGGGAAGCAGAATCGGGTGATTTTTCCTTCTGGTGCTAAGAGGACAAACAAGATATTAGAGCTTGTGCACAGTGATGTGTTTGGACCTATGTCGGTTCCATCACTGGGTAAGTTTGTGTACTATGTTTCATTCATAGATGACTTCTCAAGGAATACATGGATATATTTCTTGAGGAAGAAATTTGAAGTCTTTGACAGATTTAAATAATTTAAGGCTCTGGTAGAAAACTAGATAGAGAAGAAGATAAAGGTGCCGAGGAAAGATAATGGTGGGGAGTTCTGCAAGAAGGAATTTGAAGATTTCTGTAAGAAGTGTGGTATAGCACGACAGAAGACTAATCCATACACACCTCAGAAAAATGGAGTTGCAGAAAGAATGAACAGAACGGTGATGGAAAAGGCAAGAAGCATGCTCAGTGGTACCAGGTTAGGACAAGAATTCTGGGCAGAGGCAGTGGAGACTGCATGTTACTTGGTTAACAGATCACCTTCATCAGCGTTGGAGGATAAGACTCCACATGAGGTATGGACTGGTAAGAAACTCTCTCTTTCAAATCTGGGGGTATTTGGATGTGATGCATATGTACATGTTCCAAAGGAGAAAATGAGCAAGTTGGATAATAAATCTGAAAGGTGCATCTTTATTGGGTATAAGGATCATTTAAAGGGTTACAAGCTTTGGAACCTAGAAACAAGGAAGATTGTGTACAACCGAGATGTGGTGTTTAGAGAAGTGAAAGATTTTTTTAAACATGAATTCCTACCAAAGGAACCTTAAAAGATATAGTTTGAGCTAAAGGAGGATGAAATAGACTCTACAATAGAAGAAGACTCAGAAGAGGAAGAGCCACAAACTCCAGTTGTGAGAAGATCAGTTTGGGAAAGAAGACAACCAGAAAGGTATAGTCCATATGCTTTCTGTTCAAATGTTTCTTTAACTATAACTGATGCTGATCCTAGAACCATCAGAGAGGCAATAGATTCATAGGATGGAAAACTCTGGAAGGAGGCCATGGTTGATGAAATGGCATCCTTGCATAAAAATGAGGCATGGGATCTGGTGGAGTTGTCGGCTGGAAGGAAGCCCATCAGGAGCAAATGGGTGTTTAAGAAGAAGACGAATGTAGAAGGAAAGGTGGAGAAATACAAAGCTCGATTAGTAGAAAAAGGTTATTCCCAGGTGTCGGGAATTGATTTTGGTGATATTTTTTCTCCTGTTGCCAAGGTTACTTCTATTAGACTACTTTTATCTATTGCTGCTGCATTTGATTTTGAGGTAGAACAGATGGATGTGAAGACAACATTTCTTCACGGGGATCTGGAAGAGGAGATCTACATGAAGAAACCTAAAGGATTTATGGTGAAGGGTAAGAAATCATTGGTATGCAAGTTAAATAAGTCTCTGTATGGGTTAAAACTATCACCAAGGATGTGGTATCAGAAATTTGACACCTATATACGGGGACTTGGCTTCACCAGAAGCAAGGAGGATCATTGTGTTTATTTTAAATTAATTGGTGACCGTGTTATTTATTTGGTCTTATATGTGGATGATATGTTGTTGATTATAAATAACAAAGAAATTATCCAAGATTTGAAGACCCAACTGTTCTCCAAATTCGACATGAAGGATCTTGGTGCTGCAAAATATATTTTGGGCATGGAAATTAAGAGAGATCGGGCAAAGAGGAAGCTCTGGTTAAAACAAAGGAAGTATGTCGAGACTATATTGCAGAGGTTCAATATGCAAGATAGTAAACCAGTGAATGTTCCGATTCCTATAGGTGTAAATCTGTCTGCCGAACAGTGTCACAAGACACAAGAATAAGAGGAGGATATGTCCCATGTTCCGTATGCAAGTAAAATAGGTAGCTTGATGTATGCAATGGTCTATACTAGACTAGACATTGCACATGTAGTGGGAGTATTGAGCAGGTTTATGTCAAACCTAGGGAAGGAGCATTGGATAGTAGTGAAGTGGGTTTTCAGATATTTGCGTGGCACTAGTGATTATGGATTGTACTACCAGGGAAGATAAAGATTGGAAAGAGTGTTGGAAATTCATGGTTTTTTTTATGAAGACTGAGCTGGAGATTTGGACCAAATAATATATACAAGTGGGTATGTGTTTAGCCTATTTGGAGGTGCGGTCAGTTGGATGAGTAAAAGACAGTCTGTAGTGCCTCTTTCAACTACAGAGGAAGAATACATGGCAACAACTCATGCAAGAAAGGAAGCAGTTTGGTTGCAGAGATTGTGTTCAAGTATGGGGTTGGTGCAGCAAGCTATTGGGATAGATTGCGATAGCCAAAGCAAAATTTTCTTGGCTAAGAACCCTGCTTGTCATTCAAAGAAAAAGCACATTGATGTTCAATATCACTTTGTGAGATATATGGTTGAGGCTAAAAGGGTGTTTCTAGTAAAGGTGGACACTTTGAAGAATGTTGCATATGCATTGATGAAGTCTGTGAACACTCAGAAGTTCTCTTGGTGTAGAGAAACAATGGGTGTTGCAAAGCTGGGCTAATGACTCAGCTCCCTGTGGCCCCCTATGGAAAGAAAACAACAAGTGGGAGAATGTTGGGTATGTGTTATATTCTTTCCATGACTAGTCACGCGTGGGGGGGTCATAGGGGGGGCGATAGTACCCCATGTAAGTTGTGCCGGGCACAGCAAGGCGGTCACAAGGGGGGTGGCAGCACCCCGGGAAAATTTTTTTGGTCCTTATTTTCCAGTGGGTGGACCCGCCTGTTAGTCATCAGTATTTTTCACATGTTAGTGATGAATAGATCCATAGCTGAGTTTTCTAAAAGCTGATTTCCATATGTCAATTTGTCATCTAGAAAACCCTCGGAAAACCTTTTTCGCCCTCTTACTTTTCAGTCTGCCCATGTCAAAGTTAAAACCCATTATTACTATCTTTTCTAGCTTTAACCCTATTGGTCTGCCCATCAGCTCTAAAAAATCAAATCCAAGTCTGTTTCAAAAGCCTCCCCTAAGTTAGGAAGTGGCGCTTTAAGACATTTTGCCCTTGGAAACCATCAAAAGGCCAAAAAACCTCTATCTGCTACAGACCAATCATGACTGACCTCCCACTCTGCAAACGAAATTGTCAACAACTCTAAGTCGCGCCACTTACACACCCCTAGGTCTCAGCACTACATAAACCACGGTCTCAGGCTAATTATTAGGTGTTTCACAATGTTTTATGGATTCTACAAAGACAGGAAATATAACTTCATCACAGGAGAAAATTCTTGAATACACATTTAGAAGAACAGTTGCTTCTCAAAAGTGAAAATGAGCCTGAGATATATCTGCAAGACATAGAGTTATTCATCAAAACCTTGCAGCTTCCTTTCAGCATGAAAAATCACAGTAAGAGAAAGACACCACTGTCACAACAATCTGGTAATTTGTCATGGCCCAGAACCTCCTTCATTTACAAGCAGAGGGTTAGGGTGCCTCCTTCATCTACAAGCAGAGGGCGTTGGCCAGTATTGACTTTAAGGATTGCAAAAGCCCAGGTTTGCTTTTTACTGAACAGTGAAACAGTGACTCTAGGTTTTCTAAGTGTGAGTGATGATCATAATAGGGCTAGGGTCTGAAGTGCGCAAGTTAAAGGGAAAACAAATTTTTGGTCTTGTAAAGGAAGTCATTTGAAGTTTTCAAATCATATGAATTGTTAAAACCTTGGAGGGACATATCATTAGTAAAAACAATTCTAATCATAAGTAGCCTGCTGTTTCAACAAGACCAAATTGAAGAAAGGTTGACAAATCATGTCATTACACAGGCATAAGAGAGGGTGGTTGTTTTTCAAAGGGTGCTAACCTCCATACTTACAGAGATCATCTTCAAATGACTTGGCATAAGTTGACCAAGGCAAATGGTGACATTTTAGTTCCCCTCAGCAAAGAGCAGTGCAGTGAGACAGTGACACCCTGACTAGGATTTTTCTCAAGCACAGTAGTGATTGCAGGCAGAGGTAAAAGTATTAATGTTTTCAATTTTGTTTGCTTACCATCATATCCAAGAAAAACCCTTGTCAGGCAGGCTTATCAAAAAATCTTCAGATACTTTGCCAAGTGAAGGGCCTCCTTCATTCATGAGCAGATGGCCAAGGCATTGAATGTTTTTAAAGATTGATTGGTCAAAAGATGCAGTGGAAAGAGACAAAGAAGGAAAGAAAAAGTCATTACACAGGTGACAGATGGTGTTTATGATTCAAAAGGTATTGGTTTTCCTACTCATAGGGAAATGGCTTTCAAACTATACATCATGGTGGACAGGAGACAATTTGAATATGCATGCCATTGATACAAAAAGAGGGTAGTTTCCTTAGGAGAAGGGGTCAAACAACACCTCACTGTCACATTCCAAAAAGTCTAAAAAGTTCCTTTCAAGTAAACAGAGAAAGATAGTATGAATGGATGCAACTAAAATATGGCACTTACAATCAAAGGAGGAGCTTATGAATCACCTGGAAGTAGAAACTATCAACTAAGTTGGGAGAAGACAGATCACCTCTTTTTAAAATGACAAAACAGCTTTCAATGCTCTTCAACAGTCTTGAGTGGTTTTTCCCTTGTTAAAAATATCACCAAAAGTGTCAAGCAGTGGACAGATTTGAACCTTGAAATGATTCTGTTACAAAAAAGATCAATGCACTGATCAAAGGAAATGATAACTGTGTTTCAAAGGGACCTGTTCCTCCTGGTTCATTGATTTCTCCTTTCAGATATACATTACAAATGATGGGAGGAAATTCAAGATTAGTTCCCAAAAGGACATTGTGAATAGGTATACAAGTTTATGAATAGGCAAAGGAGTTTGTTTTGATAGACTGTCATTGTTTAGATGATTTGAAACAAACACAGTTTTTCATTATTTCAATGGACAAAGATATCATGTAAAATGTTTTTAAGCAGAGAAGTAATTGAAAAAAGGGCCATGGAAAATCCAGATAAGTACAGCAAATGCTTGATACCTGCAGTGAGGAAGAGGTTGAAGAAGCTTTTGGAGACAAAGACTGTCAAAGCACGTTGACAATACAAACCCTATCCTTTCAAAAACAAAGCAGTCTTCAGGTTTTTAACAGTTCTGAAGAAGGGTTTACATAAGGAATATCAACATCAAGGATTGACAAAGCGACAGAGAATGGTTTATAGGTCAATCCGGGCTTTATTCAAAGTTTGAATTTCGGTGTTAAAATTGTCACCAAGGAGACAAAGCCAAACAGGAATTACCTTGCAAAACCCAATCGAAAGTTCATTTTACATTTAAAAATATGACCGTTGGGAGTTTTGTTATGTCGAGGGAGTAAGGTTGAAGAGTGCATTTTCATTTTCAAATCGAGCAAGGTCCCTTTGTTACCCTCGGCATCAAACAAAGAAAGTTCCGGGTCAAATTGCAGAAGTTTGCAGCAGTTTTCACCGTGCGACGCACCTGGTAAACTGCGCGATGCACCTGGAAGGGAATTTGCACAGGCGGTCAACGTATGACCGATGCGCCTGTACGTGTGCGTGACGCGCCTGTACACGGCGCCCGCCCGACCCGACAGAGCCACCCGACAGTTGTTTCGGCGCGACACTCTGAGAGCTCAGCACGTCGCTCACCTCTATGACCCTCTTAAGCTATTCAAACACCTCTGGAGATAGCCTAAAACGCATCAATAAGGTTCTTCATCATCTTCTCAAGGTATTTCCATGAACCCTCTCAGTTTTTCGAACAAAGTGCTAAGTGATATGAAGGGTTAAGAAGCTCTGTTTTCAAGCTGTGGTGTGAGGGCAAAATAGTGTTTTTCTGACTGACTGTTGCAATTTCAAAACACCTGAGCTGTATTTTTATTAAAAGTTCATAAAAACACCCTCGCTACCGTGGTGAAGAAAATTTGAGGCTGTCCTTTTGCTGTGTGGTGATCTGAGGTGTTGAACTATGGTTAAAATCTGAATGTATTGTTAAGCAGCACCTACAGGAAAGAATTGGTGTTGAAACTAAGAGCAGTTTGTTTCACCTTCATTAATCAAAAGACCAAGGATCCTTTACCTTCAAAGCATCAAAGGACAGAAGTTAACCCTATAGACCACAGAAGGGGCAGTTTTTTCCTGGATTTGCCACTTGACTGTTTTGTTTTTCAACCTTACTTTGACAAGTTGATATTCAGATAGGGCAGAGGTTTTTCTACAAAGAACAGGGTTTCCATATTAAAACATAAATTTTGATTGAGGGAAAGAGATAAAACTCCTACAGGCTTGGTTAAACTTGTAAAAGAATTCTTCAAAATTCTGTCACCTTGTTCCTTATCAGTAAGTCTGGCTGTATGCTCACACTGGGGGTTAACTCTGTATGTGTATGATCCTGTCTGATGGAGTGACATACATATAGAAAACAATGAAGTATAGTAGGATAAAGGGTTCTTGATCAAACGGAAATTTATAGGTTGAAAGCTACAGGGGAAGGTTGCTCACACTTTTCACAGAAAGGACAGTGTTCACTGTGTTTGCCACTTGAATGTCTTTTGTTTTTCCAGCTCATATTGATCCGTAGATGTGCATATAGAGTAAAAGTCTTTTTTCTGCAAAGGCAAGGGTTACATTGATAAAGGGACACTGATTATTTTGAAAGAGATAAGCTGCTACAACCTCTTTTGAAACTTTATAGCTTGTCACCTCTGTTCTTTGACTGTGACAGTGACTGTTTAATTGCACTAAGGGTTGATTGCATATATGCAAGTTTGTTGAATATTTGACACCTTAGAAAGAGCAGGTTTTTAATGATTGAAATTCTACCTTGAGGCAAAGATACAGATGTATTGATTGACCTCTAAAACTTCACAAAAACAGGGTGATTTTGACACTTCTCACAGCAATTTCCTCCTAACAGTCTGTCCTTCATTCCACTGTTTGGTCTCTTATTGAGAAATCTGCCTGGCTGAGGTACATTCAAGGTATAAGGCCTTTTTCTGAAAGAGCAAGGGTTCTTTATATTGTAAGGAAACAGTGTGCAATCATCCAAATACATTGTCTCTCTATAAAAAACAGTGAATTAACGCAGTTTGACTTCAAAAGGGCAGTTTACACACAGTGAGGCAGTTTGTTTCTTCCAAAGCATATTCAGGTCAAAATGCCTCCAAGGCAAGACAGCAGGAGCGGTTCGCATAAAAGATATGAGCCAATCTCTACAGAAGAGGTTAATGCTCATCCATCCATCCTTTTCAACTTCCATGAAGTAGGTTGCCTAGATTTCTGCCAGAAGATACAGGAAGTCAAAAGTTTTTCGCCATTAACACACCTATGCGCCCTGAGGTTCTAGAACAAGAATTTCAGGGTAGCGGACCTTGATTTCAAGTTTTCTCCAAGATCAGTGTCCAAGGCCACCAAGATTCCATATCATGGCGAAAAATGGTTCAAACAGGCCCATCTTGACTTAGAAGATTACAAGCCTTTCATCAAGCCTGAACATAGAGATTCTTTCACTGCTATTTTCCCTTTTTCATATCTTCTTGACAGCTATGCTCCTCTTATGAAATTCATAATGAAATATTTTACTTGTGAAGGGAGGTTTGATCGAGTTTATGCCTACCATGTCCGCCTGTTGATGCATTTCACTAGAAATAGGCAACTAAATCTCCCTTACTTTCTATTCAAGAGCATCGAGATGATGGCATCTACTGTCCAGAAGAAGGCCTCACCTCTGCAAATACCTTCCCTTTTCCATCATTCTCTGATCAAAATTATCATCCTACATCAGCTAGAGAAGAAGGAAGTTCCATGGGACGTATTCATCAGTCACCCAGATTTCTCTACTGTTCCTCCTGTCCATGTATCTCCCACTCAGCCTATTCATCTCCCTGTGCCTTTGTCCAGCAGGCCCACTCCTAGGAAGCTCAAAATGACTACAGGACAGCCAGGACAGCAGGAAGGAGGAGAGGGGAGTAAACAGCAAGAAAGGGATGAACAACAACAGCAGACAGGAGATGAGGAACAGCAGCAGGTACAAGATGAAGGTCAGTAGCAAACTGAAGGTGAAGGTCAGCAGGCACAAGATGAAGAACAGCAGCTTGATATGGAAGGACAGGAACAACATCTTGGGCAGGAAATTGAGACACCTCTTGAGCCACAGAATGAGCAAGAAATCGAAGCACAACAACATCTTGATTTTGGCGAAGAAGGGCAGCAGTTTGAAGCACCAAATGAACAAGGCATTGATGAAGAACAACAAGCTAATGTTGGCGAACAGGGGAAGCCAAGTGAACAACAAGAAGAAGACATCCAACAGCCTCAAGGAGAGCAGTAGTTTCAAGAAGATACCAAAGGTAAATCAGTTGTTTCTCCTCCTCCTGAGAAAACAAAGCTCAGCATAGCAAGGAAGAAAGGTCCAAGGCTGCCACTCCAACAGTGACAAAGGTTGTTCCTAGCAAAAGGAAATCGCCCAAAAGAACACCTACTAACATGCCAAGGAGGAAAAGCGCAAGATTGGCCTTCAAAGGGAAAAGCAAAGTTGGAGAAAGTACAAAGCATGGAGGTGCATTGGCTGCCATCCCTATCCAAAGCGATGATAGTGATAATGAGGCCCGCCTTCTTGAAAACCTCCTAATCCATAAAGAGGGGAAAATTGAGGCATTAGAGGAGGATCTTCAACGGGCAAGGAATTTCAACCACTTCTTGGAGATCGAAAACAAACAGATGAATGTTCACACAGCTGTTCATGAAGCACGAGCTATCAAATATAAGAATGAGGCAGTTAAGGTGCAAGCAAGGATAGAAGAACTCATTGGTGAGTTTGATGAGGAAGAAGAGGAAGACCAGCCTAGGCGGAAGAGGCCTAGGACCATAGGGCTTAAAAGAGCCTTGGAAAAGAAGAAAGAAGAAGAACAAGCCCATCTCCAAGCCTTTCCTCTCACTGCACTCCTTGAGCAGGAAATTGAAGAAAACAAAGAGGCATGGCTTGAAAGAGCTAACAAACACTTGGAGATGAAACTTGAAAGAGCGAACAGAGATCTAGAGCTGCAAAGGAAGAGGACACATAACTTCCAAAAGTTGAATCAGTTTGCCCGGCGCAAACTAAAGGCAACCCAAGAGAAATTGAAGAAGGCAAAGGGGAAGCGCCTGGCACGGAAAGAGGAGAAAAGCACATCAGCTCTTGACATTTTGGCCTCAGCTTCGGAGCATGTTGCTAGGGACCCCTGAGGGTCATGTGTGCCAATTTTGGGCCCATTTCGGCAACTCTTTGTTTTTTGGCATTTTTTGGGTTTTTGGTCGAAAACTCATAATTTCGCCATTTTAGTTTGAGGATTTGTCAAGAGAGAAGGATGATACGAATGGATGACATAATTCTATGAGCAGGTCCCCAGCGATTTTCAGAGCATTTGGATATCATTCGCCCCCTCAAAATTGGCGAAAAATGCTCACTTTTTGCACATTCTGCCCGTTATATCAGCAGTCTGCTATTTTCTGGCTTTTTACACACTGGTACAGATTTGGAGGACTTATAGGCCTCAGATTGAGATGATTTCAGTTGCGCCGGAAAGAAGACACATAGATCTTTCCAACGGGCCATCATGAGCCTCATTTAGACACCGGGAAGGCTGCCAAATGTTTCCGGCAAGTCAGGGGACCTTTTCCTGATATAAATTTGAAGTATTTTTGTAATTTTTGAACCTCAAAAATCTGCTTTTTCCAAATGTGCGTTTAGCTATTTTTGCACTTGGAAAATGTTGCAAAGTCAATATAATTTCCATTTTTAGCATTTTCTTAGATATTTTATGGGATATTTTGTGCCTTGGGCTTTGCAAAGCCTCAAGGACAAGTTTAGATATTTTAATTAGGCCAATGGGATAGCTAGTTGCTCCATGAGGTTTTCCTCCCTCAAGCCTATTTATTCCATGGGTTTCATTGTAAAACAGAGGCTAAACTTGAGAGAAGAATCAATATATTGGTCATATGAGCTTTGAAGAAGATACTTGTTTTATGATTTTGGACTGCCTCTTGGATTCTTTTGATGAATGATGAAGGGTTGTTGATGGATTCCATGACATGGTAGAATGGTATAGTGTTTCTTGCTTTGTTGTTGTCTTCTAGTTTTCATTCATGATACATACTTCTTGCTGCTATAGATCAGTAGAGATTAGTTTTGAGATCTGCCCATGGAGGCACCTCAAAATTCCTGAATCTTCATAGCTTTATGTTTTCTTCTTCCTTAGTTATACTAAAGAATTCTTAACTGCTCTTTAGTAACTTAAGGTATTGTTGCTAGTTTTATTTACAAGTTCTATGTATTTTGAGTAGGATGTATGGTGTTCCCTGCTTACCTATGATTGTCCATGGTTCTGTCCATAAAACTATCTCTTTGACTGATTAGTTTATCATCTTGTTGAACCAAGGAGGCCTAGTCCCGATCTAGCCCTTTGCCTAAAACTATGAAATCTTGTTTGTCAAAGTGCCCAATGACTTAGAGACTATGTTTAGGCGTTCCGGCATAGTATTTTGAGTTGTTAGTCCATCTTATGTGTTCTCCCCAAAGTCTGATAGCCATTTTCCGAAGTTAGAAGGTCTTATACTTCTATGCATGGCTGGAATGTTTGATTTCTATGTATTAATTAGCTCATAGTTACATTTAGCATGATTAATGGCTTGCTATAACATGTTTATGTCTGCTATCAACTAGTTATACTTGAAATCCCTTGTCTTTCACAAACTTGATGTCCATTTACTCCATTTTTCCCAAAGATCCCTTCTACCGTGAATCAAATCGGCCCTACAACAGCCTTGCATCATCATCTGATAGCTTCCTTGACCTTTTTGACCCCATAGACCAGTTTATCTACATCTTGTTACCTGTTTTATATCTTTGATCAGTTTTATCCCTCACAAACTAAAAAACCAAAAATAAAAAAACTCACTTCATAACTAGCCTAATATCAGAACACCATAAGCAAACACACTGATATCTTTTGCATATAATAGAGAGAGCCCTCTCCGAGTCCAGGAAGGCTAGGTCCTTGGGCTCCAAAGCTTGGTTTGATGTTACATCGTCATTTGGCTCGCCAATCGGCCAAATCACGGGACCCTAACATAATGGCGATCACGGTGGGACTCTGAGTAACAAAAAACTTAGTTTCCCTCATCTTTAGAGACTTTTGAGAATACTAGTTGATTGACTTATCCCACTGCTCACTAACATAATGGTGATCACGGTGGGACTCTGAGTAACAAAAAACTTAGTTTCCCTCATCTTTAGAGACTTTTGAGAATACTAGCTGATTGACTTATCCCACCGCTCACTAACATAAATGGCGATCACGGTGGGACCTATTGAGTTCATGATAGTCTAGAAAGCTTTTATAGACTCCTTAGTCCTTCAAATTTTTACTTAAAAACATCAGCCTTTAGAATCATCTAGTGTAAACTCTCTGCTTCACCATCCTAGCAAAATGATGGATTAGGTTTATAACACTTTTACATCCTAGGCTGCACATAAAACTCAAAAAACTCCAAAACACTCCCTTAGATTGGCTTTTGACAGTATTGGTGGTGGACCATACAAGTATATCTCAAAACAACTGACAATCCACCTGGCGACTCCACTAACCTCTAGTAAGCCATACTATTTTACCAAACTCTAGGCTACTATCCGATAGACCTATCCCATCGCTCACTAACATAGCGGGAGATGGTGGGACACTGAGTACATGATAGTCTAGCAAACTCTTATAGACTCTTTGGTCCTTTAGATACTTAAACAAGTGAGCAGCCCATAGACCCATTTAGAGTAAACTCTTTTTGTTCTCATCACCCTAGCAAAGTGTTGAAACAAGTCTAGGATACTTTAAACCATAGGCTGCACCTAAAACTCAAGAAAATCCAAAACATTCCCAGATTAGTTACTGGTGGTGGACCATAGCTATCTTCACAAAAACAACCCAGTTCCACCTGGCGACTCCACTAGTTCATCCCTTTTATTTTGACCATCCTTCACCTTAGTAGAACTTTAGAGAGATCACTCATCCAGAACATTCACCAATACCATTCTCTTTAGCTCTGGATCCAAAATCTAGCTTCACGAAGAATTAACACCAGATCCCATCCAGACCCAAACCCTCCTATCATAGTAGATGACCCAGAGAAGATTCTGTGGCAAGCTTCCGAAACTGACCATCTAGCTACTGGTAGATCCATCCGTAGAACAAGATCAGTTCCTAAACATCGCACTATCCTACTAGATTCACCTTTTGAACTAGAGTCATCACAAACTCTTCCCAGGAGCAAATCATATAGTAAGATAAAATTTGACGATCTTGAACCCCTAAACCCACCACAGAGTCCTAGTAGAGAAGCTTCACCTACCACTCCTCCTGATTTCCAGCTTCTCTATCAGTTTGGCTCCTATCATCCTAGATCTGCTCAAAACCAGACCACTAGTCCAAGTTCATCCGCCACACCTATTCAAACCACCTCATCTCACCCTACTAGTCTTCATCTTGTGCATCATCCATTAGCTCCATTCATGGCAGCCTGGTACGCACCTTTGGTGTTGCCTCCTTGGCTCCTCTTCCGAATAAATATCAAGACAAATCCCACACTTCTTTGAAAGGAACTACCTACACCTCAGCATATGATAGGACTGACCAGTGCTTATGGTCCCACTGAGTACAAGATGAGGCCGTCGGACGGAAATATTTGCCCAAAGTCTTGGTGGTGAACCCAGCTATCAGTTCAAAGCTTAACTCCAAACGGCATCATGATATCCGAAACTATCAAGTCTTGGAAATAGGTGGAAATCAAGAAAACCCCATTCAAATCCTGTCAGAATATAACAGCCTAAAGCGGGAAAATATGGGGAAAGTGTCCAAGCATTGTACTAGATTATTAGAGTGTATATAACTCCCTCCCTCATTTCAAACCCCCACTTGGTTGGCACCAGAAAAATTCCCCGAGGGGTTTGATCCGGACATGACATATCATCTGAGAGACAAGGATCCCCCTACCTTAGAGGAAATGCAACAAATAGCCATAAAAGCAGATGCCAACTTAGCAGAAAAAAGAGCTAGGACTAGATCAGAAATAAAGGTCACATATAAAGACGAGGTCTCCACTTCACCGCCTTCCCTAGATCCTAGAATAGATGACTTAGTCAAAACCATGGCCGAAATGTGGGAAAGGATAAATGAAAAGGCTCCTGTTAGGGACAACCAGCCAAACCCTCCAAACAGAAACCGGAACCAAAACTTTCGGAGGGAACAGCCCCAAAACAGACCAAGGGAAAATGACCAACAGATTAGGCCACCATTCAATGAAAACTATGTGGAAGAAGACGACAGGGACACATAACCTCTTGATGAACATCATTTAAACCTCGTAGGGTCTGATAATGAGAGTGAGGTGTACCTCACAGAAGAAGAACAAGCGTTCTTTTCTCCTGATCAAGATGAGACCAACTGTGAAGATCTCGACGACCCTGCCATAGATTTTCAGAATGCCATTATAGAAGCTCACAGGCAATATGACCTTAGAAGCAAAAGAAACCAAGGTAATTCCAAAAAAGGTAACCCAGACACTGCTAAAACCCCCGATACCATCCTTAAGAAAGCAGTAAGCAGTGAAAAAATCAAGGTTGAGAAGACTGACCAAAGAAAAGCTAAAGTTACCCAAACTAATCCTCTCTCAGATACTCCTGGTACTTCTACAAAAGTCACCGAAACAACTATGGCAAACAAAATCCCAAAACAAGGTCAACAAACTCAGAACATAGAGAAGGTCGTGGCTGAAAAAACTGAAACAAACATATCTAAACTTCAGCTTCCTTTCAGTTTTGAAGGCGAAATCGCCAAGATCAAGATCACCATGCCTCTTACTGAACTCATTGCCCAAAACTCTTATAAATCCCAAGTACTAAAAGTCTTAAATCTAGGGAATGATGCAAACACTGTTAATCTGGCTGATGATACTCCTGAAGTATTGTTTGGTCCAAAAGTAGAGGGAAAATTCCAAGAAGGAACTACTCTTCCATTTTACATTAGCCTAAAAATCCACGACCAAATCCTCCACAATGCTATGCTAGACTCTGGCGCCTCGCATAATCTTATGCCGAAGGTAGTAATGGAAAGACTAGGCTTGGAAATCACAAGACCATACAAAGATTTGTATTCATTTGATTCAAGTAGAGTCAAATGCCTGGGTTTGATCAAAGACCTTTGTTTTAGTCTGGCCCAAATACCTGCGAAACATCTAATCATGGATATAGTAGTGGCATACATTCCTCCCAAATACGGGATGCTTCTATCCAGATCTTGGGGAGCCAAACTCCAAGGGAATATCCAACTGGACATGTCATACGCCACCATTCCTGTGTTTGGCCAGACCAGAATACTCTACCGAGAATCACACATGAAATACATGATTAGCAGTCAAGATAGGCCAGATAACATTCCAATGTGTTCCTTGCGTTCCGACCTGGACTCTTTCATTATGCATATTGATGAAAACATCGAGGAAGAGTCAGGAGAAACTGAAAAAAACTTTGATCCACCACATCAGTTGTCCCTGGTGCCTTATGATGAACTAGACACTCAAAACTATCATGATCATGAACAACTGTGTCTTGAAGAAAGTAAGTATGTCCCTTCTAAAGTAGGATTAGAGCAAGAAGCACAAACCCTTATGTACTATCAAACGAATTACTCTAACCTTAGCCAAACACCAGAAATAACCTGCCGAAATTTCTTCAGGGTAAAGGCTTTAGAAGACTTACACATCATAAACCTGTTCGGAACCCGGGAACAAGGGAGTTCAATGTTTCTACCATATCTCAAAGATTTACCATCTTATGGATCATCCACTGCAAATGAAACTTTGACTATAGCCCCAGCAGCTCAAAATCTAGAAAAAATGCCTGATAAAATTCTTATGAACAAGAATGATAGTTGCAGTTACAACATACCTGAGCTACTGAAATTGGCTCATCTTCTGTCTTTTCATGAAGAACTTAGAAATGCTAGAATCAGAAATATCATGCAGAATACCAATTTCTACAGGAAAAACAAGGGAGAATACTGTGTCACTACCTTTCCCTCAAAGAATAACTTTGACAAGAGAAAACACAACAATCTGAAACAAACTGAAATAATTAGGGATAAAACAGATGGCCATAGAGTCTGTTTTGATTTTAGAAATAATACTACATATCCCTATAACAGAAATTATGTTTTTTCTACCCAAGACCATGATTTACCAATTAAAAGTGCTTTTAAACATGTATTTTCGCAAGATGATGTTTCAGGTCATGGTCATAAGATTCCCTTGCAAAGTAGACAGCTTAAATATTTTTTCAAGTTTGCGGGAGGTAGATCTGATTTCAAGTTCAAAATTGTAAAACCACCCAATGTCAGAAATCTGTTCATGAAGGCCATGTTCCCAGTTTTAAATTTCTGTATTTTTGCATACCTTGATGATATCATTATCTTTTTCAAGAATGACCAAGAATACATGCATTACTTGAGGAAAATGTACAGTAAGGAAAGGAGTGGAAATCAGATATTCAAAGAAGTACAGAGGGAAGATACCGGGCTGTTCAGAGATTCTTGCATGAATCCCTATGTCATGTTAGAGAGAGAGAATTTCCCAAATTTTTCCTTTCAAGAGTTAAGTGGGCCAAGGGTGAGAGGAGATCCTTACGAGGATAAGATGCTTAAATTCCGTCATTTCCAAGATTTTTGAGTTTAGGACACTTTCATTCATTGTACATACCATTGTTTGAAATATTGAAAAGATAGAAAAGTCAAAAACAGTAAAAAACAGAAAAGAGGGCGAGTGAAAATAGAACAAAGGCCCCATGCTCCAAAAAATAGTCTTTCAGAAAGCGAGCAAGTCTAAATGCCGCTACTAGTGCTTCAATGTCTTGTTCAGCTATCCAGCCTAATCATAGCTGAGCATGTTTAAATTTATTTACTGATAAGCTATTAGGTGCAGGAATAATTCAGTGTGTAGATGACATCACGAGCTTAGATTAGGAAGTTAGTTCCACATGCTAAAAGCAGAACCAAGAGAGAAGCGAGGATGAAAAAAATACATTTTACATCTTAACACTAAGCAATAGTTTACTTTATTACAGAAATAACATTTGTGTGTGACTTGTCTTCATCGCAAAGCATGACAAATCACACTGCCTAATCCTGATTTGGTCATTTTTGAATTTCATGTTTTAGATTAGAGAATAAAATCCTGTCAAACTGCTTAATCTTGACAGTCAATCTAGCTTTAAGTAGAGAAATGAAGGAGTTCATCAGTTTAATCTGAACTCCCGACAGATATAAGGGTAGAAATAGATAGGTTCATTTTGCAAAAGAAAAAATATAAATTGTCAAAAGGCAGCTAGTTCAAATGCGCCAAAGTGAAGAAAAAATGTTAGGAAAGATAGTGGGGTAGGTAGAAGTATCATTGATGTTAACCATGCTGTCACTTTTCATAAATAACATCAAGAGAAGGGTAAATTTTGCGCCAATGGATAAGGCACTGGTCTTCATAAGCCAAAGATCTGAATTCTGGACACCTCCTGACGAGGAGATGCCCTCCCCAAGATGAGCCAGCAGCTGGTCATCAATATTTTCATGTTGATGACACTAGATCCCTTAGCGGATTTTCTAGTGATTTCCATCATGTCAATTTGTGCTTCGTAAAACCGCAGAGAATTTTTTTAATTTTTTGGCCTCTTGCTTTTAGGTCAGCCATGTCGAGTTAAAGCCCATTGTTGCCTGTCTTTTCTGGCTTTAGCCCCTCTTTTGGTGCTTGCTTCAGGCTCTGAAAAGCAAATCCACAATCATTTTTTAAAAAGCCTCCCTAGATTGGGAGCAATTGCTTTAAGACATTTTACATCAATAATAAAAGGCCAAAAAACCTCCATCTGCTACAGACCAATCATGACAGGCCTCCCACTCTGCAAATCAAGTTGATCACAGCTCTAAGTCGCGCCACTTACACACCCCTAGGTCTCAGCACTGCATAAACCACAGTCTCAAGCTGATTATTAGGTGTTTCACAGTGTTTTATGGATTCTACAAAGACAGGAAATATAACTTCATCTCAGGAGAAAATTCTTGAATACACATTTAGAAGAACAGCTGCTTCTCAATGTCAACATGAGCTTGAGATACATATGCAAGACAGAGAGTTACTCATCAAGAACTTGCAGCTTCCTTTCAGCATGAAAATCACAGTAAGAGAAAGACACCACTGTCACACAGACTGGTAATTTGTCATGGCCAAGAACCTCCTTCATCTACAAGCAGAGGGTTAAGGCGCCTCCTTCATATACAAGCAGAGGGCGTTGGCCAATATTGACTTTAAGGATTGCAAAAGCCCAAGTTTGCTTTTTACTAGACAGTAAAACAGTGACTCTAGGTTTCTAAGTGTAAGTGATGATCATAACAGGGCTAGGATCTGAAGTGTGCAGGAAAAGGGAAAACAGAGTTTTGGTCTTGTAAAGGAAGTCATTTGAAGTTTTCAAATCATATGAATTGTTAAAACCTTGGAGAGACATATCATTAGTGAAAACAATTCTAATCATAAGCAGCCTGCTGTTTCAACAAGACCAAATTGAAGAAAGGTTGACAAATCATGTCATTACACAGGCAGAAGAAAAGGTGGTTGTTTTTCAAAGGGTGCTAACCTCCCTACTCACAGAGATTATATTTCAAATAATTTGTCATAAGTTGACCAAGGAAAATGGTGATTTAGGTTCCTAAAGCCAAAGAAGCGATGCAGTGGAAGACGATGACACCTGACAGGATTTTTAAAACAGGTAGTGATTGCAATGAAGGTAAAAGTAATATTTTCAATTTTGTTTTTGCTTACCATCATCAAGAAAAATACCATGGGAAGAGCGGGGCTTATTAAACAATCTTGGATAACACCATGAAGTAAAGAGCCTCCTTCATTCATGAAGGCAGATGGCGAGCATTGGATGCATTTCAAAGACTAATTGGTCGAAAAGGTAGGTGGAAGGAGACAAAGAAGGAAAAAAAGACATTACGAGGTGATAGATGGTCATCGTATGATTCAAGGTATTGGTTGTCCTACTCATGAAATATGTTTCTAAAACTATGAATCCTTCGGAATAGAATGAATTTGAATAACCGCATGCCATTATGATACAAAAAGCGATTCCTTAGGAGAAAGGGTCAAACAACACCTCACTGTCACATCCCAAGAAGTCTAAAAGAGTTCCTTTCAAGTAAACAGAGAAAGATAATATGAATGGATGCAAACTAAAATATGGCACTTACAATCAAAGGAGGAGATTATGAATCACCTGGAAGCAGAAACTATCAACCAAGTTGGAAGAAGACAGACCACCTCCTTTTAAAATGACAAAACAACTTTCAATGCTCTTCAACAGTCTTGAGTGGTTTTTCCTTGTTAAAAATATCACCAAAAGTGTCAAGCAGTGAACAGATTTGAACCTTGAAATGATTCTGTTACAAAAAAGATCAATGCACTGGTCAAAGGAAATGATAAATGTGTTTCAAAGGGACCTGTTCCTCCTGGTTCATAAAATTCTCCTTTCAGATATACATCACAAGTGATGGGAGGAATTTCAAGATTAGTTCCCAAAAGGACATTGTAAATAAGTATACAAGTTTATGAATAGGCAAAGGAGTTTGTTTTGATAGACTGTCATTGTTTAGATGATTTGAAACAAACACAGTTTTTCATTATTTCAATGGACAAAGATATCATGTAAAATGTTTTTAAGCAGAGAAGTAATTGAAAAAAGGGCCATGGAAAATCCAGATAAGTACAGCAAATGCTTGATACCTGTAGTGAGGAAGAGGTTGAAGAAGCTTTTGGAGACAAAGACTGTCAAAGCACGTTGACAATACAAACCCTATCCTTTCAAAAACAAAGCAGTCTTCAGGTTTTTAACAGTTCTGAAGAAGGGTTTACATAAGGAATATCAACATCAAGGATTGACAAAGCGACAGAGAATGGTTTATAGGTCAATCCGGGCTTTATTCAAAGTTTGAATTTCGGTGTTAAAATTGTCACCAAGGAGACAAAGCCAAACAGGAATTACCTTGCAAAACCCAATCGAAAGTTCATTTTACATTTAAAAATATGACCGTTGGGAGTTTTGTTATGTCGAGGGAGTAAGGTTGAAGAGTGCATTTTCATTTTCAAATCGAGCAAGGTCCCTTTGTTACCCTCGGCATCAAACAAAGAAAGTTCCGGGTCAAATTGCAGAAGTTTGCAGCAGTTTTCACCGTGCGACGCACCTGGTAAACTGCGCGATGCACCTGGAAGGGAATTTGCACAGGCGGTCAACGTATGACCGATGCGCCTGTACGTGTGCGTGACGCGCCTGTACACGGCGCCCGCCCGACCCGACAGAGCCACCCGACAGTTGTTTCGGCGCGACACTCTGAGAGCTCAGCACGTCGCTCACCTCTATGACCCTCTTAAGCTATTCAAACACCTCTGGAGATAGCCTAAAACGCATCAATAAGGTTCTTCATCATCTTCTCAAGGTATTTCCATGAACCCTCTCAGTTTTTCGAACAAAGTGCTAAGTGATATGAAGGGTTAAGAAGCTCTGTTTTCAAGCTGTGGTGTGAGGGCAAAATAGTGTTTTTCTGACTGACTGTTGCAATTTCAAAACACCTGAGCTGTATTTTTATTAAAAGTTCATAAAAACACCCTCGCTACCGTGGTGAAGAAAATTTGAGGCTGTCCTTTTGCTGTGTGGTGATCTGAGGTGTTGAACTATGGTTAAAATCTGAATGTATTGTTAAGCAGCACCTACAGGAAAGAATTGGTGTTGAAACTAAGAGCAGTTTGTTTCACCTTCATTAATCAAAAGACCAAGGATCCTTTACCTTCAAAGCATCAAAGGACAGAAGTTAACCCTATAGACCACAGAAGGGGCAGTTTTTTCCTGGATTTGCCACTTGACTGTTTTGTTTTTCAACCTTACTTTGACAAGTTGATATTCAGATAGGGCAGAGGTTTTTCTACAAAGAACAGGGTTTCCATATTAAAACATAAATTTTGATTGAGGGAAAGAGATAAAACTCCTACAGGCTTGGTTAAACTTGTAAAAGAATTCTTCAAAATTCTGTCACCTTGTTCCTTATCAGTAAGTCTGGCTGTATGCTCACACTGGGGGTTAACTCTGTATGTGTATGATCCTGTCTGATGGAGTGACATACATATAGAAAACAATGAAGTATAGTAGGATAAAGGGTTCTTGATCAAACGGAAATTTATAGGTTGAAAGCTACAGGGGAAGGTTGCTCACACTTTTCACAGAAAGGACAGTGTTCACTGTGTTTGCCACTTGAATGTCTTTTGTTTTTCCAGCTCATATTGATCCGTAGATGTGCATATAGAGTAAAAGTCTTTTTTCTGCAAAGGCAAGGGTTACATTGATAAAGGGACACTGATTATTTTGAAAGAGATAAGCTGCTACAACCTCTTTTGAAACTTTATAGCTTGTCACCTCTGTTCTTTGACTGTGACAGTGACTGTTTAATTGCACTAAGGGTTGATTGCATATATGCAAGTTTGTTGAATATTTGACACCTTAGAAAGAGCAGGTTTTTAATGATTGAAATTCTACCTTGAGGCAAAGATACAGATGTATTTATTGACCTCTAAAACTTCACAAGAACAGGGTGATTTTGACACTTCTCACAGCAATTTCCTCCTAACAGTCTGTCCTTCATTCCACTGTTTGGTCTCTTATTGAGAAATCTGCCTGGCTGAGGTACATTCAAGGTAGAAGGCCTTTTTTCTGAAAGAGCAAGGGTTCTTTGTATTGTAAGGAAACAGTGTGCAATCATCCAAATACATTGTCTCTCTATAAAAAACAGTGAATTAACACAGTTTGACTTCAAAAGGGCAGTTTACACACAGTGAGGTAGTTTGTTTCTTCCAAAGCATATTCAGGTCAAAATGCCTCCAAGGCAAGACAGCAGGAGCGGTCCGCATAAAAGATATGAGCCAATCTCTACAGAAGAGGTTAATGCTCATCCATCCGTCCTTTTCAACTTCCATGAAGTAGGTTGCCTAGATTTCTTCCAGAAGATACAGGAAGTCAAAAGCTTCTCACCATTGACACACCTATGCGCCCTGAGGTTCCAGGACAAGCATTTCAGGGTAGCGGACCTTGATTTCAAGTTTTCTCCAAGATCAGTGTCCAAGGCCACCAAGATTCCATATCATGGCGAAAAATGGTTCAAACAGGCCCATCTTGACTTAGAAGATTACAAGCCTTTCATCAAGCCTGAGCATAGAGATGATTTCACTGCTATTTTCCCTTTTTCATATCTTCTTGACAGCTATGCTCCTCTTATGAAATTCATAATGAAATATTTTACTTGTGAAGGGAGGTTTGATCGAGTTTATGCCTACCATGTCCGCCTGTTAATGCATTTCACTAGAAACAGGCAACTAAATCTCCCTTACTTTCTATTCAAGAGCATCGAGAAGATGGCATCTACTGTCCAGAAGAAGGCCCCACCTCTGCAAATACCTTCCCTTTTCCATAATTCTCTGATCAAAATTATCATCTTACACCAGTTAGAGAAAAAGGAGGTTCCATGGGATGTTTTTATCAGCCACCCAGATTTCTCTACTGTTCCTCCTATCCATGTGTCTCCCACTCAGCCTTTCCATTGCCCTGTGCCTTTATCCAGCAGGCCCACTCCTAGGAAGCTCAAAATGACTACAGGGCAGCCAGCACAACAGGAAGGAGGAGAGGGGAGTAAACAGCAAGAAGAGAAAGGTCAGCAGCAGGAGGAAAAGGATAAATAGTAGACAGGAGATGATGAGCAACAGCAGACAGGAGATGAGGAACAGCAGCAAACAGTAGGTGAAGGTCAGCAAGTACAAGATGAAGAACATCAGCTTGATATGGAAGGACAGGAGCAGCAGCTTGGGCAGGGAATTGAGCCACAAAAAGAGCAGGAAATCCAAGCACAACAGCAGCTTGATTTTGGTGAAGAAGGGCAACAGTTTGAAGCACCAAATGAACAAGGCATTGATGAAGAACAGCAAGCTAATGTTGGCGAACAGGGGTAACAAAGTGAACAGCAAGAAGAAAACATCCAGCAGCCTCAAGGAGAGCAGCAGTCTCAAGAAGATGTGAAAGGTAAATCAGTTGTGCCTCCTCCTCCCAAAAGAACAAAGCTTAACACAGCAAGGAAGAAAGGGTCTAAGGTTGCCACTCTAACAGTGACCAAGGTTGTTCCTAGCAAAAGGAAATCGCCCAAAAGGACACCTACTAGCATGCCAAGGAGGAAAAGCGCAAGATTGGCCTTCAAAGGGAAAAGCAAAGTTGGAGAAAGTACAAAACATGGGGGTGCATTGGCTGTCATCCCAATCCAAAGCGATGACAGTGATAATGAGGCCCGCCTTCTTGAAAACCTCCTAATTCATAAAGAGGGGAAAATTGAGGCATTAGAGGAGGATCTTCAAAGGGCAAGGAACTTCAACCACTTCTTGGAGATCCAAAACAAACAGATGAATGTTCACACAGCTGTTCATGAGGCACGGGCGATCAAATATAAGAATGAGGCAGCTAAGGCGCAAGCAAGGATAGAAGAACTCATTGGTGAGTTCGATGAGGAAGAAGAGGGAGACCAGCCTAGGCGGAAGAGGCCTAGGACCATAGGGCTTAAAAGAGCCTTGGAAAAGCAGAAAGAAGAAGAACAAGCCCATCTCCAAGCCTTTCCTCTCACTGCACTCCTTGAGCAGGAAATTGAAGAAAACAAAGAGGCATGGCTAGAAAGAGCCAACAAACACTTGGAGATGAAACTTGAAAGAGCAAACAGAGATCTAGAGCTGCAAAGGAAGAGGACACATCACTTTCAAAAGTTGAATCAGTTTGCCCGGCGCAAACTAAAGGCAGCCCAAGAGAAATTGAAGAAGGCAAAGGGGAAGCGCCCAGCACGGAAAGAGGAGAAAATCACATCAAATCTTGACATTTTGGCCTCATCTTTGGAGCATGTTGCTAGGGACCCCTGAGGGTCATGCATGCCAATTTTGGGCCCATTTCGGCAACTTTTTGTTTTTTGGCATTTTTTGGGTTTTTGGTCGAAAACTCATAATTTCGCCATTTCAGTTTGAGGATTTTTCAAGGGAGAAGGATGATACCAGTTGATGCCATAATTCTATGAGCAGGTCCTCAGCGATTTTCAGAGCATTTGGAGATCATTCGCCCCCTCAAAACGGTGAAAAACACTCACTTTTTGCACATTCTGCCCGTCATATCAGCAGTCTGCTATTTCCTGGCTTTTTTCACACAGGTACATATTTGGAGGACTTCCAGGCATCAGATTGAGGTGATTTCAGTTGCGCCAGAAAGTAGACATAGAGAGATTTCCAACGGGCCATCATGAGCCTCATTTAGACACCAGGAAGGCTACCAAATGTTTCTGGAAAGTCAGGGGACCTTTTCCTGATATAAATTTGAAGTATTTTTGTAATTTTTGAACCTCAAAAATCTGCTTTTTCCAAATGTGCGTTTAGCTATTTTTGCACTTGGAAAATGTTGCAAAGTCAATATAATTTCCGTTTTTAGCATTTTTTTAGATATTTTATGGGATATTTGATGCCTTGGGCTTTGCAAAGCCTCAAGGACAAGTTTAGATATTTTAATTAGGCCAATGGGATAGCTGGTTGCTCCATGAGGTTTTCCTCCCTCAAGCCTATTTATTCCATGGGTTTCATTGTAAAACAGAGGCTGAACTTGAGAGAAGAATCAATATATTGGTCATATGAAACTTGGAAAAACCTGTATGTTATGATTTAATTTTCCTCTGGATACTTTTTGATGAATGATGTGAAGGGTTGTTGATGGATTCCATGACATGGGAGAGATAGTATAGTGTTTCTTGCTTTGTTGTTGTCTATAGTTTTCATTCATGATACATAATTATTGTTGCTATAGATCGGTAAATTAATTTGTGAGATATTTGGGCTTCCTCAAAATTCACGAATCTTTCATGACTTTATGTTTCTTCTTCATAGTTATACTAAAGTGCTATTATTGTTCTGTGCTTTTGGTATTGTTGCTAAGTTTTATTCATAAGTTCTATGTATTTTGAGTAGGATGTATGGTTTTCCCTACCTACCTATCAGCTGCCCATAGTTCAGTCCATAAAACTTTCTCTTTGACTGATTTGTTGATCATCTTGTTGAACCAAGGAGGCCTAGTCCCGATCTAGCCCTTTGCCTAAAACTATGAAAACTTGTTTGTCCAAGTGCCTAATGACTTAGAGACTATGTTTAGGCGTTCCGGCGTAGTTTATGAGTTGTTAGTTTGTCTTATGTGTTTTCCCCAAAGTCTGATAGCCATTTCCCGAAGTTAGAGGGTCTTATACCTCTATGTATGGCTGGAATGTTTGATTTCTAGGTATTAATTGGCTCATAGTTATACTTAGCATGATTAATGGCTTGCTATTACATGTTTATGTCTGCTATTAACTAGTTACACTTGAAATCCCTTGTCTTTCACAAACTTTTTGTCCATTTAATCCATTTTTCCCAAAGATCCCTTCTACCGTGAATCAAATCGGCCCTACAGCAACCTTGCATCATCATCTCATAGCTTCCTTGACCTGTTTGACCCCATCGCCCAATTGATCTGACTTCTTGTTATCCATTTTTACATCTTTGATCAGTTTTATCCCTCACAAACTAAAAAACCAAAAATCAAAAAATACTTCTTAGCCCAGCTAATATCGAACACCATAAGCAAACACCCAAGTATCTTTTGCATATAATAGAGAGAGCCCTCTACCGAGTCCGGGGAAAGGAAGCTGGAGATTAGCCAGGCTCCAAAGCTTGGTTTGATGTTACATCGTCATTTGGCTTGCCAATCGGCCAAATCACGGGACCCTAACACCACCCATGTTTTTGTGCATGGGTTTGCACATGGTTTTGGGGCATGATGGTTTTCGGCCCCTGGTATTTTGTAGATCCAGTCGAGGGAAATACGGTTATGTTCTAATCCAGGGTTAATGGATTGGGGTTTATGTATGCTTCGGCATGTATATATATGTGTTGTAACACTAAAAGGAATATAATGAAAAATCAAGCTGGTCGTCCCAATTTGGGATCAAGGGGAAAATCTCTGTGTTTATCTGTTTTATGTTTTATGCTCTCGCTATTGTTTATTTTCTGTTATAATAGTCATGTGTAGATAATTTCTGTTCAGGGTTAAAACCTCTGGATGCTTCTTTGTGATAAACAAGACTTCTTGTTGGATTTCACATTTATAAAGTTGCAAATAACACACAATAAAAATTGTTTTCACGCACCCACCAAAATTCGCTCCAGGATTTTATCCTTCTTGTCTTTCGAGACTTACATCTACCACATTACACAACACTCTCTCTTACTTACTCTAACATGTAAAATCAAAACAACATATATATCTAAGACATTTAATTCGTGAGAGACATAATTTAATACATAGTATGGGTAGACATCATTTTCTGAGCATTACAGAAGTTGCGTGAAGTAAACAACACTTTCAGATTAAATATTTTCCCATACTCTTTCATTAACCTTGCATTAAATTATATTTGACTTTTAATTATTTAAATTTGTTGCGGAATGGGTTATGTACTATGCTCAAAACTTGTCCTTCTATGCGAACACAATCCACAACCTGCAAAACATTAACTAAGGTATGGTTGCTACCAGTTCATTTAACATGCTGGTTGAGATTAATTTCCAACATTTTTGTGGGGGGAGGGGTTGGAGTACTTTGGGATAAAATTTTGGGTACTTTTTTGTCAAATTACAGAGGTAACCAATCAAGATTCTGGCATAAAGCTCAGAACATAATAACTAGCTTATTTACAGTAAATCATTATATATTATTATTTATTTTGTAATTTAAATTATTTGCAAGGATGTGTAGGAAGATGTTAAATGCTTAAAATATATGGGAAATGGACATTTATCATTTTTATATTTCCTTGTCACACATATTTCCTAGTAAGTTGAAGAAATGCCATTTTTTTTCTATTTTCCTCTTTCATATCCTTCAGTAACTCTCTTATTATTTTTAGTAATTGTTTCTACAATGAGCTCTCAAAGACATGGAGTAGTGAATGAAGAAGGGATCAATTATTACAATAATATCATAAACGAGCTTCTCGAAAATGGTATTAGAGAAATCATTCACAAGCCCTCTATGATCTATAGAACTTGTTGTCAGTCCTTATGGATTGGAGTTCAAAAGTTGGATTTTTAGTGTTGGTTGTCTATAATCAGCAAGTGTGTTTGTTTGATCTGCAATTTAGCTATTGTTTCAACTATTCTTCTCTTTCCTTGAAAATGTTTATATATATATAATTTCAATTTCAAGGACTGATTTAGTGGATCAAATCATTTCTCTTGAATATATGGACAAATATTTTGTCCACAGGAAAATTTATAAATCTACCAGTTAAAGAGTCCAGAGTTTTCCGTTAAAATAAATATATATCTCACTATTTATAAAACCTGTGTATGACCATTTCATTGGAGATATAGAGCCCTTTGTTACACTCTTTCATTGGGACTTACCATAGGCTCTAGAAGATGAGTATATGGATTCCTTAGCCAAAATATCATGTAAGATTCACTCATCATGTCATAAATATTTTTTTGACTCTTTCAAAACATGGAAATGCATATTTAAGCATTTTCTCGTTGTTTCATGCATGATTTCATCTTGTTTGCAGAAGAATGTTTTCGAGCTTTTGGGGAGCATGTGAAGTATTTGGTAACTATAAATGAACATATTTACTTCTCATATCTTGGCTATGATATTGGGATTGAAGCTCCCAGTTGATGTTCCCCTGGATTCAGAAACTACACAGTGGGTGATTATGCAACAGAGCCTTATATTGTAGCCCACAATATGCTTCTTGTACATAACACTGCTGTAAAAATATATAAGACTAATGTTCCCCTGGATTCAGAAACTACACAGTGGGTGATTATGCAACAGAGCCTTATATTGTAGCCCACAATATGATTCTTGTACATAACACTACTGTAAAAATATATAAGACTAAGTACCAGGTATCCATGAGAATACATGCTCTGATTTGATATGGTTGTGTGTTGAAGAAGAATATATTTTAAAGTTGAAAATAAAATGCAGGGAAAGTAGAAAGGTTCGATAGGCATTGTACTTGTAGCGAGGTAGATGGTGCCATTATCTGAGTCATCACTGGATAAAATGGCTACTCAAAGAGAAATTTACTTCAGGATTGGATGGTACCTTATTTCTCATTTATATTTTAGTTGGAAAAATAAATTTTCTTGATTCATAAGGTTTTACTTTCTGGGTTATCAAGTTTCTCTTAATAAAGGATCAGTGAATGAACAAAGCATATCTCAAAAGTAATATATTATTGGTATGATTTTTTATTGTAAAAACGCTCTTGAAGTCACAATATTATCTAAATTGTTTCATCAATTCTACTGATAATAATGAAATTTATTTTGAATGGAAATTTCTTTTTGCGATCCATTGGATTCAGAAAAGGAGCCTGAATCCATGAGAAAGCTGGTTGGAATAGTCTCAATTGTCACTTATAACAAATCCTATATTTTCATTAATCTAATTAAAATAACTAAATATTTTTTTATCGCAAAAAGGTTTTTGGAGCCATTGACTTCCGAAAAGTACCCCGAATCCATGAGACAGTTAGTTGGTGCACATTTACCACACTTTACCAGTCAAGGGAAAAAGAAGTGAAAGTGTCCTTCGAATTTTTGGGTTATAACTACTACACAACATTCTTCACTATCAAAAATCTACACCCACCAAATCCTCCAGATACACATTTCATTTTGGATTCTTAGGCCAATATATCATGTAATATTGCAGGACATAGTTACTATTTATGTGAAGTTCACCCACCAGATCCTCTAGATACAGATTTAATTTTGGATTCTCGGGCTAATATATCATGTAATATTCCATGCCATAGTTTCTATTTATGTGTAGTTTACCAAACAAAATATTGGAATGAAACAACTTAAGTTTATTTGAAGGAGCTCATGTTTAATCCCTATTTCAATTTTCTATTCTACATTCTTACATTCCTTCTTGATTTAATATTTTGATATTAACATTGGTCTATTGTCTGAGTTTCAGATGAAGTTGACGGAGTATACATTAGATCAATGGTGAGCCCATCTTTAGTTTATTGGATTATTTCAAGGATGGTAGAAATTCAATTCAATTTATTGTTAGGTATGAGGATACCCTGATAAAAAAAACATGTTGATACTATGTTTGACATATGTTTGTAGGAATGAGTCTCCACTTACAGAACTTATCCAATGGGACTAAAGCAAATAATAAACTATACAAAACACTAATATAACAACCCTCATATATATGTTACCGAATTTGGTACTTGAGCCTTAACATTTCTTGAAGAAGAAATATTTCAATATGTTTTCTGAAGGATTTGAATGTGTATTGAAATGATTATTAAGGGAATGGAAATTATTATGCATTCTCACATGATATGTTGAATTTTGTTAAAATTTTAAGACACAGGGAAATAATTTTCCTTAAACATAAGGAGTTCACACAGAGTTGCAGAAATAAATTTAACCAAAACAACACAGTTACTGGTTTACACAGAGTTGCGAAATTCACTTAATACAAACTTTAGAGTTGCAGAATTCACTTAATATAGACCATACAGTTGCGGAAATAAAATTATGAAGGTCTTCCTTTTAATATAGAGTGGCGAAGATTAAAATCGCAGCTATAGAGGAGAAAATAAAATAAAATAATTTTATGCAGAGATTAAAATAACAACTATAGAGGAGAAAATAAAATCAAATAATTTTACTCAACATGAAACAGAGTAAAATAGAGTTGTTGCCGTAAAACTCATACCTGAAATTTTCAAAGCCAAATCACAACTAACCAAACTTTATATTATAACTCAAAAACACAACATACACATTCATATGGAGGTTGGGCTCCTTCACCAGTAAAATGACTGTTCTTATTGAGATTTACATTCACGAGGTTTCAGAGTAACACAAAGTAAAGCCTATTATCACACACCCACTGACAAAATTTAATACAATGGATAGGCAAAAATGGCTCTCTGAACTTTACAGAGTTTGCGTGAAGTAAACAACACTTGCGTTTCTTCTGGATTAATTGTTTTCCCATACTCATTTACTAACCATGCATTAAATTTCTATTTGAGTTTTAATTATTTAATCTCTTACGGAATGGGTAAAATGTACTCTTCTTAGAACTTGTCCTTCTCTACAAACTCAGTCTGCAACCTGCAAAAAATTAACTGAGGTATGGCTGATGTCATAAGAATTTAACGTGGTGGTTGGGATTAATTTTCCAACACTCCCCCTTAATCTCAACTTCTGTCATTGACCATTCCCAAGCAATCTCTGAGATAATTTGTTTTTTCACATGCCAATGGCTTTGTGAATATTTCTTCAAGTTTTTCTTCTGACTTGCAATGCTACAACACAATCTCACAATTGTTAACTAATTCTCTTATGAAATGATATTTAACATCAATGTGCTCTGTCCTCTTGTGAAAAACATAATTCTTTGATAGTACGATTGCTAAATTTTTACCACAGAAAATAATGGTTACTCCATCTTATTCATGACATAAATCCCGCGACATCCTTCTCATCCAAACTTCTTGACATGTTGCTGTTGTTGTGGCGACATATTCAACTTCTATTGTTGAAAACGATACTATTGGTTGCTTCTTGGAAGCTCATGAAATGACTCCCAAGCCCAAATAAAAATCATATCCTGACGTGCTCTTTCTATCATCAACATTTCCTGACCAATCACTATCAGTGTAACCAACCAACCTAAAATCATCAGTTGCAGAGTACAAAACGCCATACTCCTTTGTCCCATTGACATACTTTAAAATTCTTTTGGCCGCTTGCCAATGTGTCTCCTGATAATAATTGAAAATGGAAAAGAAGTGGAGCAGAGGATTTCTCTTATGAGTATTACGAATTACTTAAATAAGATTACATTGGAAACATCGACAATAAATGACTGTAGTGAAACTCCACTAAAAATGGACTAAGTGAAACTGAACTGGGACACCTAGATCAACGGTTACAACACCTAGCAGGTGGTTGGAATTATATTCTCGAACAATCCCCCTTAATTACAACCACATAAAAATTTAATTAGGATACCTACTGGTCTATGTCTCAGCGAGGCTTACAATTTAAAAAAAAATTGACTTCAAATATATTTAGTTTTCTTCTTCTCTTCTTCTAGATAGTATAGCCTCTAAATTGTTTCATCATTTTCTTCTTGTTGTATTCTTCAAACCTTAGTTTCTCCATTTTCTCGTGCATGTCTTCTATTGTTCCAAGTTGTCTAAGCATGTCATGGACTTCTTCAAGAAATGACTTGTATGTGGGCTGCTGCTACATATTTTCTTCTTTAGTGTGCTTTTCATCATCAATATGTTGTAACATAAGATGAGAATAATATTTTATCTCTGGGTAAAAATGTGAAGCTAGGTTACACTTTCATGAGATACGTAGTCGGAAATTTCATTTTCCCAACAGTTCATCTGAAATTTTATAAAAGTTCGGCCGACGTTTGGAAATTAATTTGGCCAAAATAATTCTTCTGCTTACATTAACGGCGTATTGATGGCATGGGTAAATAGATTTTTGGCTGGATATGGGAAAACTAGCAACAAAAGTTTGGCCGAACTATTAGTTCGGCCAGAATTTTGAAAATAATTCGACCGAAATTTTTCTTATAAATATACCAGCCTGCAGACCGCAATAAGTTTTGGGCTTGTTATCGTTTGTTATCGTTGTCTCATATGTCTCATCGATTTGTCTCGCTGTGTTTGTTGTTGCATTGTATTTGTGTTTTCTGTTGCAGGGGCGAGGAGGTGAGAAGGCTTGATGTTGCTCTGGTTTATTTTTTTGTGGGTTTTATTTTTTTTGCTCTATTTTTTTGTTCACATGTTATTTTTAATCTGCGTCCTCGACATAGTCCTTGAAGATCTTTTGCCTCTTCATCTTGTTGCTGCCTCATCGTCTCGTCATCTTCGAAGATCTACGTGAACCATTAATGAAGGAAAGAAATTGTTGAAAAAATTTCGCCAAATATATGCTTCATGTGTCACCAATGGTAGTTGATAGATTTTTCTGAGGAAGGCCTGGTGGGAGGTTCAATTAAGTGTTAAATCTACAGTCTGCTTTCCTTTGATTTTTCATCTCTGCATTCAAAAGAATTTCTTCCATGATCATTAGAGCCTTCTGGGTACTCAATATTTCCATACCTGTCACCCATTAACATTCTTAAAGGTTTCTGGCTATATATTACTCCCTTGCTGAGAAATATTGCATAAATTTCTTAAAGGTTTCTAGCTATATAATACTCCCTTGTTGAGAAATATTACATAAATTTCAGGAAAACAAATCAGTGTCTCCTAAGTAAAGTATACTTAACCTTAATTTCCACATTTGCAATATGAAAGAAAGAAATTAACAAGCTTTTCACCCATGAAAAAATTCCTAAAACTACACATTCATTAGAATTCCGGAAGTCCTTGAAGTATGGCCATCGGAAAAGTAGCTGATTTTATTATAGCAATGGAAATATACTTGGCTCTTGTTTAATATTTACATTCATTAAAATTTCCAAAGTTGGAAAACAATAATTATAACTGACATTGAACTTTAAATTTTTATTGGTTCACCTCCATCAAAATAATCACTGCAAGAATTTTGTCCACCCTTTAAGTGACAGTAACAGTTGCAATGGTAAATAAAAATATTTCAGGAAATAGTCTAAGAGATGAAAGTTATCACAAACTAGCAGTGATCAGACAATTGAAGGTTCTCTTCCTAAAAATTGAAATAACCATTCTAGGGGATGTCTTCAATTTCCAAATGGTCATTGCCATCTTCTCACTATAGGAGCAAAAAATCTGTTTGTTCTCCTCCAAATCCCTTGTGTCATGCAACAAATCTCTTATGAGATCATGTTTGATGCACTCATATTTTAACACATTATCTCGAGTTTTGTCATATATTCTGCCTTTGCTCATATCACCTTTTATCTGTGACAAAAGCATGCACCTGTGTATTGACCTCAATCCAACTACACCCTGGTGTCTTTTTCAAGGTTTTGTCCATCATTGTTTTTCTTATTTTTTTTATGTCACCCCACCAATATTGTCTTGTGAGCACCAAATCATAGGGAACTGACCCTATCTTATGAGAACCAACTCACTCGGAACCAACCCTTCCCAAACACTAATAATTCTAGTTGTTGAGGGCTGCAATCCTCAGCCTAGCTCCACCATGCCACCCTTAACAATGACTAATCTGCATTCTTTCATATCTTAACTTCAACATGTCCTTAAAGGACCTTCAACAATAACACCTTATTTATGCCGCTAAGGGATTCAAGAAATTTTTACCAAACCTCCATACATATAGAGTGGATATATGCATAATAGGGTTAGATAAGATTTGTCTAGGATTCTGATTTTCTTATTTTTATTGATTTAAAATTTGAAAAAATGTGTGAGATGCATATATCTTGACAAATTTATTTAATTTTATTTACCAATTGTGATACTACAAAAAGGATATTAGATTAGTAATGGTGATAAGTTACAGAAGTATTGGTAAGGTTGATCAAGCATGATACATATCCAGCTTCATTAACTAGGTGCTTGTACTCAACTTCATGATTACACTGGTGAAATGATAAATATATATCTTTCTTTCCATAATTGAGCTTGATTGAGCTATGTTCTTAGCTAAATGCTTGTAAATCACCCAATCGTATGCTTACTTATATAGTAGGAGTAAGCTAGCTTTCACTATGATATAGCTTTTCTTATACTCTATTAAACCATGTGTTTATCCATATAGAGCTTAAATATATCCATATTCACTCACATATGGGTAAATATAATGGTAATCACTCATTCCAATCACACTTAGTACTCAACATTACATGTTTTCACTAAAGGTCCTTATGTTTCCATAAGAGATACATGATCTATTACGTTGATACTTCATAATCACTAGTACTAATAAGCTTAGTAAGAACCATCATAACTAGCTTATACTATCCATTATGCTCCAACATCATTGATTACTAGAAGCTTACTAGTTAAGACAAGCTTACAACTCAGAGATTATGTTTCAATAGTGGTAAGTGAAACATGACCCTTGTAATTATTAGTATAAGTACCATTTTATTCATTATTTAACCTTGCTTCTTCTATTACACTTATCTGATAGATCTCTTCCCATTAAGAGTTGTAATCATATAGGTAACTAAGACTATGTATTAATCAACTTACTGTTAATTAGGGTAGTACTAATGGTAAACAACATTGAATGTATTCTGATCTACTGTTGTTGAAGTTGAGCTGCCATGGCCACAAAATTGAAGTGACACCAAATCCAACACCCCAAACATGACAAATACTGATCCTTTAAATCTCGACATCATCACCCTCATCTAATAGTCACGAGGTTCAAATTATTTTTTATCATAATAATTTGGTTAATGATTTAGATAAGTTATAATGTAACTATTTTATTTTTGGTTAATACAGTGAAATATTGTCTTAGAAATAGATTTAAGATTTTGAACAATATTGTTTTAGAAATAGATTTAACATTTTGAAATTTTTTTGAAGTACTTAGATTATGTAAAATTTTCTCAGGCCTTTTTCTTTTTAGCAGACTTGGATATGCACTGAGATTAATATTGATCTGATATTTAGTGAGATATAGATTTATATTGATTACCTGATTTTTAATTTCTTCTCCCAAGGACATAATACTGTTGCTTGTGGTAACGTACTTATGCACACAACTCCACCATACATACATCCATATATTAAACATTAGTCTACATCCATCTTGTAGAACCTATCATTATATTTTCATTTCTGTGTGCAGGATAATTATTTTCACACAAATTTTACATGCACACAACAACTCCACCAGAGATACATGCATATATTAAACATTAGTCTACATCCACCTTGTAGAACTTATCATTATATTTTCATTTCTAGCAGCATATTTATTTCAATTAAGTTCATAAATAAACATATCAATTTAAACTTATGCACATACTTGGTTTTCTTCACTAATGTTCATCCTCAGATGATAACATCACTCCATGGTTGTAACTTAAGGAAAACATCAAGTAAAACCATGTACATATCATTTCTCCCATAAAATTCAAGGAAAAATTTAAGGATAACCATACATACATATAATTTCTCCCATTTCTCCCATAAACTCAAGGCAAACTTTAAGAATAACCATGTACATGTCATTTCTCCCATAAAATTTAAGGCATTTGCTAGTGTTTTTGGAACCATATACATGTCATTTCTATTTCATTTCTCTCATAAAATTTAAGGAAAACTTTACTTTAAGAAAATTTCTAGTGTTTTTGGAACCATGTACATGTCATTTCTGTGTCATTTATCCCGTAAACTTTAAGGCAAAATTTAAGGATAACCATGTACATGTCATTTCTCCCATTTCTCCCATAAACTCAAGGAAAACTTTAAGGATAACCATGTACATGTCATTTCTCCGATAAAATTTAAGGCATTTGTTAGTGTTTTTGGAACCATGTACATTTCCATTTCTATGTCATTTCTCCCATAAAATTTAAGGCAAACCATGTACATGTGTCATTTCTCGCATAAAATTTAAGGCATGTCATTCTAGGTCAATTCTCTATCATTTCTATGTCATTTCTCCCATAAACTATAAGGCAAAATTTAAGGCAAACCATGTACATGTCATTTCTCCCTTAAAATCTAGGCAATTTAAACTTTAAGGCATGCCATTTCTAGATGTGATTTCTCCCATAAAATTTAAGGCAAACTTTAACCATGTACATGTCATTTATCCACAAACTCAAGGATTTCTCCCATAAACTCAAGGAAAAATTTAAGGCAAATCATGTACATGTCATTTCTCCTTTCTCCCATAAGGAAACTTTAAGGCAAACCATGTACATGTGTCATTTCTACCATAAACTTTAAGGCATTTTCTAGTGTTAATTTAAGGAATTTTCAATAAGGAAAATGCTAATGTTTTTGGAAACCATGTACATGCCATTTATCCCATAAAATTTAAGGCATTTGCTAGTGTTTTTGGGAACCATATACATGTAATTTCACCCATGAAATTTAAGGCAAACCATTTATATGTTATTTCTCCCATGCATTTGCAATAAATGTTAATTTAATATATTTTATTGAGTTTGTTTTTTTTAGGGAGTCAAAAAACCCACTAAATATGGTTGAAAATGGACATTATGCATAGATTTTTCTTGCTATTCCAATCCAGGGAAAGTAGTGATTACATATGTGCTTTGAAATATTGTGACTAACAAGGTCCTCCAAAGCAAAATGAATATACTGGTAAGAACAACAAACAATGAGGCATATTATATTGCATTGATAGAAGGTTTGGGAACAGCTAGGGAGTATGGATGAAATGGAATTGTAGTTTTCACCAATTTTGAACTTGTGTGCAACGAGATGAAAGACGTGTACCAAGTTAAGAAGGAGAGGCTAAAACACATGCATGGAAAAACAAACAATTTGCTAGACAATTTCAAATTTGTAGTATAAGACATTGTGCAAATGTTAATAAGATGTTTGGTGATCTATTGTGTGGGGCGATTCCAATTCAAGATTCATCTGTCAAAGATGAATTAGTGTTGAGACGCTCTCCTTCAAAATTTATTGATGAACATTGTAAAATATCTTTGATATGTCTGTGTTTTTTACAAATATGCCATTTTTAATGACCATGTGTTTATTTCAATTATATACCAAGTGTGCTCCCACCATGTAAGCACAACTTGGTGAACTTCACATTTTTATAAAATTACAATGTGAGGACTTCAACAATTTTTTGTTTAAATTGAGTTTCACACATCAATTAGTGCTTTGAAAGTTGTGTTTTACATCATTTCCATACTAAATTACATTAATTTTTTGAAATATTTTGAATTTATTAATTTGTTTAAGTTGAGTTTCACACATAAATTAGTGCTTTGAAAGTTATGTTTTACATAATTTGTGTACTAAATTACATTAATTTTTTGAAATATTTTTTGTTTATTTTAAATAGTAATTTAAAAATAATTGTAAATGTCCACTATAGATATCCATATATATCATGGAGGATGAAAGTCGAAGATCAATAGAATGCCATGCCTCTACGAGAGAGGAGGATCATGGATCGAGGGATGTTCATGGTATTTATATTTAATGTGGATGTTTTTAAATGACATTTGAATATATCATCTTATCTCCATACATACATGTGTGTATACTTGTGAAATTAAATTTTTTATTGACTATATATATAATTTTATCCCCATGTACATACATGTATACATATGGAATTGATTTTTTTATCAATTTTGTGAGTTAAATTAGTTTTTAATAAATTTTTATTTTTTATTTTTTAGGAGTTAGGAGGACAAGAGTATCTACTCCATCAATGGAACATGACCATGGTTCACGCAAACGTGGTATGGTTCACACAATTTAATCAATCATATGTACATGTATGAATGTATTTTTGAATTGATTATAAATTCATATTTTTTTTTATGAAGCTTCTGTCCTGTCACGTGAGGTTGGTGGTGGTACACATTCCCTTGGAGGCCCATCAATAGGTGGTGGCCAATTGCGTGAGGGTTGTGATATGAATTCCCCCGGAGGCTAATCAAAGGGTGGTCATGTTGGTTTTCAACCAATTAGTGGTCATTCTGGTTCTCAATAGTCTCAAGGTGGGCATGATGTTGGCCAACCATATCAAGGTAGGCATCAATATGAATATTATTTTCATTCAATTTGTACAAATTTTTTCACATGTTTTTTTATTTATACAAAATTTTATATATTGATGCAGAGGGTGAAAATGTTGCTCCAAAAAGACGTAGGAAATAACATATTATTCAAGAATAAGGTTGTACACCAACCACGACTTATCCGTCTAACATTTCTGATATGTCTTGGGAAAAAACATGCAACAATACACATTATAAAGGTGTCAACATCTTCATTCAAAATTGAAGATAGATATTGTGTCTTTGAAACTCCCTGTTGAGAGTCGATAAATCTTAAAAATAGTTACTCACTTTTTAAGCAAACTAGTAGATGTGTATCAACCGCTTCGGCCAACCACTGATAATTTTGTAGAAGTGATGAGAAAAAGAAAGGAAACAATGATGGGTCCCGATACATGGGAGGTTGTTAAACAAAGAGTTACAACATAAATGGCCAAGTCTATGTCTAATTTCAAGGGAGGGCTAAAAAGAAAGATGCTAAAGGTGAAATATTTCAAGCACCCTGATATAGCTAGCCATTTGTATGATAGGCACCTTGCTACCTATGGAAGACTCCCATGGAATGATGAGGTTCCGTTTTATTTTGCAAAATTATTTTATGCATAATTATTTTTGGGAATGAAACCCAATTATAATGACCTCCTCTTTGATTTTTTTGGTCCTAAGAAAGGTCAATTATGTGACTATAGGGGCGCTAAGCATGATGTTGAGTTGCCTCGACCCGTGCCATCATTGGTTAGTTGACCTCTTCGTGTGGAAAATTTGTGGTCAGAGATGGATGCCACTTCTCAAATTAGTCGAGAAGCAAGGGATGTCATCATTGACAATGTTCAGAGTGGATTAGGTGGAATTGATGTTTTTCTGAATCGACAAAGAGCACAAGAGAATGGACGTGCTAATTTTGTGTATCATACAGATGATGAGATAGACAACATGAGTGTTGAAGATCTTAGAACATATGCAAAGAATTTTCGCAATGGTTGGCAGGACCTAATTATTCATGAGGAAGAAGGCATGAGATTGGTATGTGTTAATGGTTAGGGTGATTATTTTAACATATGTACAATTTTTAATAAATACATATATACATACACTTATTTGTATACATTAATCTAACAAAAATGTATCATATATGTGAACACCATTTGTATTTCTCATGCTTGATGAATGGAGATGTTAATATCATGGTCGAAGCCTCAGGTTCACACAATCAAGATGGTTCTCACCATCAAGATGATATGTTGGCACATTTTAGTGTTTTTCAAGTGAACATGATGATGTAAAATTATTTAATATATTATTATATATTGAAACATGATCACATAATTTTAAAATAAATAATTGTGTACACATGTACATGTATTTAATTAATTTTTAACATATTCTAATTCCGTATGATGTTTTTGAAATGGAGGTACCTTATTCTTCCTTAGGAGATGTTCCAAATCCGCCATCACTAGTATAAACAAGTTTTTACTTAAATATGTTTTTAAGTTATCTATTGCAGTTCAAAATTTTCAATAAAAAATGAGATCTAGACCTTGAGTTATTTTACAGTTTTAAATTTTTACAATTTTAGGTTTCTGGATGTTTTCTTTTGGAGCCACCCCTAGGATATGTGCCCAATCCACCATCAAAAGTAGTCAATTTTTCACTTATATATTTAAGTTATAAATAGAAGTTCAAAATTTTTATTATAAAATGACATCTAGATCTTCAATTATTTATAGTTTTAAATTTTTTGAATTTTAGGATTTTGGAGATGATTTCCGTTCTTTAAGGACTCTAGCGATGGAGTGTATGATGGAGATAGGACATTGACACCATTTGAACAAGTTGTCTAACTTTTTTTTTAATATTATTGAAAATTAATTTATATGCGATTTCATTTGATCTCTCTCTCTCTCTCTCTCTCTCTCTCTCTCTCTCTCTCTCTCTCTCTCTCTCTCTATATATATATATATATATATATATATATATATATATTGTACAATTTATTGTGGAAGACGTTACTGTGGAGGATGTTTTAATGGATGAGCAACAAAAGACAATGGAGAGGGAACCACATGAGGTATTGCATCATTTTTTTTTTTCATTTTTTTTACATGAAGTTCTATATTATTATTCAATTTTAAAACATTAAATTTTAATGTCTGTACACATTGTGTACAGCTTCCCCATCCTTTAGATGATAGCATGAGGCCCAGAGCTTTGCTGGTAGAGACACTAGATCTATCTGTATTTAATTGATGACGCACATGTGTGCAACATTTTATTTGATAGATCTAGTCTTAAATTTACATTTTTTTTATAGTATTATCTATGTAGTCATATTTACTTTTTTATATAACTTGATACTTGTAACACTATACATTTAACTATGTATATATATTTACTTTTATTATTTATGTGATACAAATTTTGGATATATTTTACTATTTGGATATAGGTTGAAACTACATTTACTTTTATCAAGAATGATTTTAAATTTTGGATAGTTACATTTGGAATTTGACCACATGTTGTGATATATAATGTTTTGTTTTTAAAACTCAAGTTGTCACTTTATTTTTTAAATATAAAATGAATCTAGATGGAAATTTCAAATTACAAAACACATACATGTGTATATTTTGGATAGTTGAACTACATTTGGCATGTGATCACATGTTGTGATATAATGTTTTGTTTTTAAAACTCAATATGTCATTTTATTTGTTAAATATAAAATGAATCTCTAGATGGAAATTTCAAATTACATTTTCACAATGTGTATATTTTGGATGGTTGAACTACATTTGGCATGTGATTGTGATATAATGTTTTGTTTTTAAAAAGTTGTCATTTTATAAATGTTAAATATAAAATTAATCTCTCTAGATGGAATTTTCGAATTACTAACCATGTACATACATGTGTATATTTTGGATAGTTGAACTACATTTGGCTTGTGATCACATGTTGCGATATAATGTTTTGTTTTACGATATAATGTTTTGTTTTTAAAATTCAAGTTGTCATTTTATTTGTTAAATATAAAATGAATCTCTAGATGAAAATTTCAAATTAAATTTTCACAATGTATATATTTTGGATGGTGGAACTACATTTGGCATGTGATCACATGTTCTGATGTAATGTTTTGTTTTTAAAACTCAAGTTGTCATTTTATAAATGTTAAATATAAAATGAATCTCTCTAGATGGAAATTTTGAATTACAAACCATGTATACATGTGTATATTTTAAATAGTTGAACTAGATTTGGCATGTGATCACATGTTGTGATATAATGTTTTGTTTTTAAAATTCAAGTTGTCATTTTATTTGTTAAATATAAAATGAATCTCTAGATGGAAATTTCAAATTACATTTTCACAATGTGTATATTTTGGATGGTTGAACTACATTTGGCATGTGATCACATGTTGTGATATACTGTTTTGTTTTTAAAAATCAAGTTGTCATTTTATAAATGTTAAATATAAAATGAATCTCTCTAGATGGAAATTTCGAATTAAAAACCATGTATACATGTGTATATTTTGGATAGTTGAACTACATTTGGCATGTGATCACATGTTGTTATATAATGTTTTGTTTTTAAAACTCAAGTTGTCACTATATTTGTTAAATATAAAATGATTCTAGATGGAAATTTCAAATTACAATTTACACATAAATGTGTATATTTTGGATAGTTGAACTACATTTGGCATGTGCTCACATGTTTTTATATAATTTTTTGTTCTTAAAACTCAAGTTGTCATTTTATTTGTTAAATATAAAATGAATCTAGATGGAAATTTCTATTGGAACACCTAATCCTACATGGGTAGGTGTGGAATGCGAAAAGTCACAATGGAGTCCAAGTGACCTTGGAATCTGAAACCAAGAGTCACACCATTGTACTATAAATGTACATCATGTATAATGGAAAAAATAAGAAAGCCTCACGCTTATCCTTCATTGAGTTGAGTCTCTTGTGTGTGTGTGTTCATCTTCCTCATACACCATGTGTGTGCCTTAACATGGTGTTTAACATGGTATCAGAGCAGGCGATTGCTGCCCCTGCTTCAATTGAGTGAGTCATTTGTGTTTATGGCCTGTGCATATCTGCAAAAATTTTGATAATTTTTGCAGCATTTAGAGACTTTCTGCATTCAGTGATTTTGCAGCATTCAGAAATTTTATCTTGGAGAAGGAGCAGCATTCAAAATCCTTGACAACATTGAGAAATTGGTTTGGAGACGCAGCCTTGTGCATTTGAAGGTTTTCTCACTGCTTATTTTTCCATTGAAAAATCTCTGCATTTTAAATTCTGCACCATTTTGGAGAGCTGCTGGAAAATAGTTTAAAGAGGTTTTTTGAAGAAATTTATGGGTTTTTACTGGAAATATTTCTGAGTTTTCATTGGAAAATTTCTGAGATTTCTGAGTTTTCTGCAAATCTCTAACTCTGCAAATTCTCCAATTTTCTGCTGCTATATGGCCCTCTGCATTTTTTGAAGAAAAGTTCTGGGTTTTTGAAGAAATATTTCTAAGTTTTTCATTGAAAAATCTCTGCAAATTTCTGGGTTTTACTGCTAAAATTTTCTGGAGAATTCTGCATTTTTAAAGTCCAATTTTTGCTGTTGGGCTATTGAAAAAAAATTCTAAGTTGTTTCAAGCCTTTCGGCCCTCTCCTCTCTGCTGTTTAAAATTAAAAAAAAAAAAAAACAATTTTTTTTTTTACTGTGCTTGGCCTTTCGGCCTTCCCCACCCCATGGGCTCCTCCCACTCGGAATTACCTCACACCCTCCTCTCAACCCACTCTACTTCTCTCCAGCAGTCGCTCCCCTCCAACTGCCTTACGCCCCTCACTTGGCTGCTCCCCTCTGCATGATAAACTCGCCCCCCAACCTCTGCAATACACACTCCCCTCTCAATACACTTCCAACGCTCGCTCCATTTCTTAAACTACGCTCACCACCCCTACAACATTGCATTTTACTCACGGCATATCCATCCTACTTACATCTCAACGCATGCCCCTTATTGCTTCTTTTCCCAACGCTCTTCCCTACGCACTCATCGCACCCCTTACTAACCCTTTGCCACACCACTCTGTTCCCTCTCCACACATACAAATGCTGTCACCCTATCTACCCCTTACCCCCGTCTACCTGCTCTATGTAGCTTTGTCTCTCCAATACCCCACCCTCACAAACTTTACAACTCCGCCTCACCTCTCCGCGTTAACGCCCCCCCTCCATAACTTACACACCCCTTCACGTTTCCAAACCTTGCTATACGCCCATCACTTCTGTGTTATACGCCCTCACCCACAAGTCCCGCTCCTTCCCACACGTTCGACCCACCCTCTCACTCCCCCGTGGCCATACGCCCCCCTTCCAACAATCTATCCTCACCCTCCTCCACTCAAAACAACGCACACATCCATTCGTGCCCTCGACCTGCAACATTTCTCCCTCACGCCTCTACGCCTCCCTCCCTTTACGTCTACGCCTCTCTCCTTAACTAAATTTCCCTCCCACAATATTAACACTGCCCCCCAATTTTTTAATGTCACTCTTAAAATTTCCCTCTCTGCTTTAATCATTCCAGCTTTGAAAATTTCGACTTCCCTCCCTTAAATTTCTAAATTTTAGTTTATAAATATATTTCCATATAATAGTCCACCCCCTTCCCCATTAATAAACCACCTTTATATATAAATAAATTCCCTTTTCCCTTTTCAAATAAATTTCCCTTTTTTCATTTTCAATTACTTTTTTTTTTTAATTAATTTTTAATTAAAAAAAAAAAAGCAGAGAGAGAGGAAGAGAGAAAGAGCAGATAGAAAATTTGAACAGCAGAAAAAGAGAAAATGACATGTGAAGCAAATGGACAGAAAACATAGAAGAGAAAAGTGAATTTTACATTGTGATTTGTGGCATAAGGGTGATTTTTTGAAGAATTTTACATAAGAAGACAAGTTTGCCATCATTGAAAACAACTCTTTGAAGAAAAATTCAGCTGCCTTAAAGGCCTCTTGCACAAGTGTTTTCAGCTGCACATTTACAAAATATTTTGCAGAGATATTGTTTTGCATTGACATTGTATTGTGAGTAGATATTGCTTCTTCATAGTTTCAATCAGTATTTGAGTTGTTGGATTGTTGATTGCCCTCCATCATTTGAGGAGCAGATTTTGTACTTTGAGAATTCCTTGGAGTCATTTGTATTTGTTGAATCACATTGTAAACGGGTGCATTTTCGGTTGAAGCCGACGCCCTTTCATTTTGAGCCTAAGTTGTCAAAATGGATAAAATAAATGAGGCATTAGAGTTCTTGAATAGCCTCATTCATTCTAATGTTGATGACATGATAAAAATGAGCAAGGATGCTCTTTGTAATATTCAAAGTTGTTTGCAAGATGCACAAGAAAAGATTGAGTTTTTGCAGTTGGAATCTCAGCTCCAACAAGACGAACTTCAGCAAAAGAGTCACCATTCTGAACCTGTTTCTGTTCAGAAGATTGTGAAGGACTTTCATCAGAAGAAACAAGATAAAGTTGCAGTTTATCCTCATTCAGTTCCTTGTACTAGAGCAGATTTACATGCAGATGCAACAGTTCAACCTGCACTTCTCAAGCCCATCATCAGACCTTGGGAAGAGCTTGTCCACAA